>WOXC01005877.1:407500-702576 GCA_011680675.1 Gymnobelideus leadbeateri | reverse complement strand
ACTAGGAAATACCTGTTGAGTTTTCACTGAGCAGTAGAAAAATATTAAAGGTTTCATACAATATATCTTTTTCTTACATAGGTGTAAAATGTCCAACTCACTTGCTTTTTAAAAGAACTCTAATCTGCTGAATACAATGTCAAATTATAACTATATAAAAAACATTTAAGTTCTATATTATGCCCTGTTTAAGAAAGTCTAATGGAAGTGGTAAGAGTTGTGTGAAATAATAGAATAGTTCAGTGGTGAGAGAATTGAGTACAAGAGGGGAAAGGGAAAGAGACTGTAGGTCTTAGTATTAGGTCTTCTTATCTTCCCCTTTGGTCAGCTGATTCACCATTACTTGAAAAGTCCTGTAATCTGCAAAAATTCAGGGGCTCTCCCTTTAAATGGAGCAATCAGAGTAGCCCATGGAATGGAAATTACACCCAAAGAAATAACATTGACAATCAGAGCAGCATCTAATCCCAGGTAAAAGGTTGCCTAGTCCTGCATTAGACTAAACATATTTCTTTTTTTCTCCCACTTGATAGTATTTTATATTTTCCAATAGTTTTAAACACTCATTTTTGTAAGATTTTGAATTACAAATTTTTTCCCCTCCCTTCTCCTCTCTCCTTCCCCTTCCCCAAGACAGCAGACAATCTGATAGAGGTTATGCTTGTACAATCGTCTTAAATATATTTCCACATCAGTCATGTTGTGAAAGAAGAATCAGAACAAAAGGGAAAAACAAACAAAAAAGAAAATAGTCTGCTTTGTTCTGCATTCAGACTCCATTGTTCGTTCTCTGGATACAGATAGCACTTTCCATCAAAGTCTTTTGGAATTGTGTTAGACAATATTGCTAGGAAGAGCTATGTCTATCAAAGTTGGTCATCATACAATGTTATTGTTACTGTGTAATGGTCTCCTGGTTCGGCTCACTTCGCTTAGCATCAAGTAGCACATATTTCTGTTTATGAGAAAGAGATAAAGTTAGAGTCTAGACCAGAGGTTCCCAAAATTATTTGGCCTACTGCCCCCCCCCTTTTTTTTTTTGATGCAAAGCATTTGAACAGCAACATTTTAATGGATGTCACCGTGCCAGATTTTCATCATCTCCAAGCTCCATAGAAGGAAAAGCTTTCATATCTTGGAGACTTAGGAGAATCTGTCAAAAGCATGTATGAACAGACTGAAGGGCAGACAGGATCCCCATCACCCTGCCTGTTACTGGAATTGTCCCAAACATACTTTTACTGAATCTATACATGAGAGCTCACATCACAGTCCTTTTTATTCTGTTACCAAAAAAAATAAGCATCATTTTATATAGCTGAAGAGCAGGTCACCAACAAGCTGTGTGACCCTGGCCCATTGAAGCTCTAGGACTTGGTAAAATGGAAACACTGCTAGCCCCCATGGGCTATTGTGAGGATCAGATGAGGTAACGTCTGTAACACATTTTGCAAATCTTAAAACTGTCCAAGAATTCTCGCACTTATCATTATCAAGAGGCAGTGTGGTAAAATGAAGAGAGAGCCACCCTTCGAAACAAGGGGACCAGGTTCGAATCCTGACTAGGACACCTACTAGCTGCATGACCCTGTGTGAGTCACCTATCTTCTCTGTGCTCTGGGCAGCTTTCTTTTTTTTTTTTAAACAAATGCTTTATTAACTTCTGTTTTACATCATTCATTTCCGCCAGATTTTGAGTTACAATCATTTTCCCCCCATTATTCCCCTACCCAACCTCCCAGAATAGCAGTCCCACAAGATATCGCTTCCTCCAATCTGCTCTCTCCCATACCTTCTCCCATGCCCCCATCGACTTTTCCATTAGAGGAAGATGAATCTTTGTGTCCCAATGCCTGCACATCTTATCTCCCAATTATAAGCAAAAGAGTATTAATAATAGTATCTATATATATTTGAAACATTTAATGTTAAGACCTCGAATTTCAGATCCATTTCCTTCCTCCTTGTCACCCATTCCCTCTGGGGAGATAAGTAATTCAGTATATGTTGTACATGTCTAGCTATGCAAAACATTATCATAGTAGATATATTGTACAAGGCTGCTTATAATTCCCTCCCACTCATCCCACCCCCCACCTGGTCCATTCCCTACATGGTCCTGTCCCTCTTCTATAGTGGGTACTTCCAACCTCCCCTCACCCCAAGGATGCCCTCCCATCCATCATCCCTCCTCTCATCCCCCTTCCCCCTATCCTGCTGCAGGTTGAGATATCCCATTTAGTATGTATGTCATTTCCTTCCTGAACCAAATTCAATGTGAATGTGGTTTTGCCTTTTTAGCCTTCCTTATTCTCCCCCTCCTTTGCAA
Source organism: Gymnobelideus leadbeateri (assembly GCA_011680675.1). NCBI lineage: Eukaryota > Metazoa > Chordata > Mammalia > Diprotodontia > Petauridae > Gymnobelideus > Gymnobelideus leadbeateri. The sequence continues at coordinate 700,247 of WOXC01005877.1, read as the reverse complement.
CCACTTCCCCTTGCTTCTTCTACATGGGATAGTTTACCCTACCCTGTCTCTCCCCATCTCCTCTTGCCACTTTCCTCTCTCACCTCATAATTTCATCCCTTGAGTATTCTCCCTTCCCAACAAATTCAACCTATGCCTCTATCCATATACACACACATTCACATATGTATTCATATGACCACACACTCTTCTTCCATTATTTTCATAGTGAGAAAGATATCATCAGTCACAGTTATTGCTTTTCCATATAGGAATGTAAATAGTTCAACTTTGATAAGTTCCTTTTGATTTCTTTTCCTGATTACCTTCTCAGGCATCTCTTCCTTCTTGTGTCTGGATGTCAAATTTTCTATTCAACTCTGGTTTTTTCCTCAAGAATGCTTGAAAGTCCTCTATTCCACTGAATGACCATATTTTCCCCTGAAACAAATACTCAGTTTTGCTGGGTAGGTGACCCTTGGGTTCATTCCCAGTTCTTTTGCCCTCTGGAATATCATATTCCATGCTCTTTGATCCCTCAGTGTAGAAGCTGCCAGGTCCTGTGCTATTCTGATTGTGTTTCCACAATATTGAAATTGTTTCTTCCTGGCTGCTTGTAGGATTTTCTCCTTGATCTGGGGATTCTGGAACCTGGCTATAATATTCTTGGGAGTTTTCTTTTTGGGATCTTTTTCAGGAGGTGATCGGTGGATTCTTTCAACCTCTATTTTGCCCTCTGGATCTAAAACATCAGGGCAGTTTTCCTTGAGAATTTCTTGAAGGGTGATTTCTAGGTTCTTTCCTTGATCATGGCTTTCAGGTAGTCAATAATTTTTAAATTGTCTCTCCTGGATCTATTCTCCAGGTCAGTGGTTTTTCCCATGAGATATTTCACATTGCCTTCTAATCTTTCATTTGTTTGGATCTGCTTAACAGCATCTTGATTTCTCATAAAGTCATTAGCTTCCATTTGCTCCAGTCTAACTCTGAAGGAATGAATCTCCTCAGTGAACTTTTGAGATTCTTTTCCATCTGGCAAATTCGACTTTTTAAGGCATTCTTCTCCTCATTGCCCTTTTGGGCCTCCTTTGCCATTTGAGTCAGTCTATTTTTTAAGGTGTTGTTTTCCTCAGTCAGGCTGTTGACCCTCATTTCATACTTTTCATGCATCCTTCTCATTTCTCTTCCCAATTTTTCCTCCACTTCTCTTATTTGATTTTTAAAGTCCTTCTTAAGGTCCTCTATGGCCTGCAACCCGCTCATGTTTTCCCTGGGGCTTTTGGAGCAGGACTTCTGACCTCACAGTCCTTTTCCCGCTCTATGCCCCCAAAATAGGAGTCTAGGGTTGCATTTTTCTGTTTCCTTTGCCTTGGCATGTTGCCACTTAATTGCTTGACTTTTGGGCTTGTTGCCACACTATGGCTTTAAGGCCAGATAGAGGAATTTTCGTCCCGAACGTGTGGGGGGCAACTTCCGTTTCTGGCAAGCTATGAACCCACCCACAACTTCCACCCTAGATCACAATCCAGATCCAGGGAGGTTAAAGCAAGAGCGATTACCCCCCAAGACTGATCGCTGGATCTCCCCACGATTTGTAGGCTGGGAGCTGGAGCTGCCTCTGAAAACTACAAAATGGCATGTCTCCTCAGCAGCTTCTAGCCCCCAGGGGAGGGAGCTGACGCATTTCCCAAATACAGGTCCCAAAGTCCATAGGACACTAACCTCTTACTTTGTCCTAGGCATGTCTATGTTGATAATTCTGGAATCGCCACAGCTCCTGGTGTTCTGGGGTTCCTCCAGCCGGCTGCTGGCCCTGCCGCCCTGGGGCTAAAACCTCGGCTCACGCGGACCTGGGCTCGGCTCAGCTCGGCTCCTGCGCTCTGCGCGCTGCCGGTTCCCAGACCGCTGCGCTGGTCCTTCCTGCAGGGCTGCTGGGCTGTCCTCAGCGGGAGGTTAGCTTCTCTCTGTCGTTCTGTGGGTGCTGGGGCTCCAGAAGTTGTTCACAGTCCTTTTTTACATAGTTTGTGGGGAATCTGGGGGCAGAGAGGCTTGGACGAGCTGTTTCTACTCCGCCATCTTGGCTCCGCCCCCCCCACCCCCTTTTCAAAAAAAAATTACTCAGTGTTCCCATGGAAATCTACTTTCTTTAACCCTTCAACGTTTTTTTTTTTTACATTTGTGTTATTTCAGCTATCTAAATATATATATATATATATAAAATGACACATCTCAAATTCAGTACTTTATTGTAAATTTGGGGGGTTTTTCCTGCATTGAAATTTTGATAACACAATATTGCGTCATTAAACCATATAGTATCATATTGTAAACAAGTCATTATATGCACACACTCCTTGCTGATACATGTTGGACTTCCTGACAATGCTTGCCTGCCAACACTTGCTTGTTAAGACCCATTGGCAGACTTGACCATTGATCAGTTATAACTTTCATTTTGTGTGTTTATTTGGAAAATAATGTAATCACTATGGCTTTAACTCTGTTACACAACAGATGAAACATGAATGAATGGTTTTTTAAAGTTTTCTTCCCTTCTTTCCTTATGCTTTCACTGCCCCCTTATTTTTATTCAATACCCCCCTTTGCACCCGAAGTTACTACCACCATCCTAGATCATTTCAGGACCCCCCAGGAAGCAATATTGCCCACTTTAGGAACCGATGGGACTTCATTGGAACTCTCAAGTGAGGAAACTCCTTTTACCAATGTAGGTCATCAATGTATAGTGTTAGAGTTGCTTAGAACACTGAGGGGCTGAGTTACAAGTGGTCATATAGCCTATATGTGTCAGACATGGAACTGGAATCCAAGTTTTCCTGGTTTCCAGGCTAGCTTTCTATCCACTATGGCAAGACCATTTCATTTGCTAGATAGAACTTATTTCATGTTTATGTTGGTATGCTCATGCAGGAGTAGTAAATCATCCCAAACTTGCTTGTAGCTTGTAGCTTGTAGCTAATGAAATTATTGTGTTTTACTAGGGAAAATAAAATTACACATTCATGTTGTTTGGTAACAAAAGTAAAACCTGAACAAGCATTTCAGTTATCTAGATTGCATGATATACATTTTAAATTTATAATCACTCAGATGAGCTCTTCCTCACCCCCCCGACTGTTGTAAAAAAGCTTATCATCATCTTTATGCCAAATAACTAGTTTATTTGTATAGTATTATAGTTTTTAGAAATCATCAGTTTTATCATTGTAAATTTCTTTGTGTTTTGGCCTCTGCAGCCAATTATGTAACTGAGAAGGCAGGGTAGATCATGCATCAGAAGACAACCATAATTTTCATGTTCTCTGTCCCTAACTAGCTGCATGGCTCTAGGCAAGTAGTAACAATCTTTCTGAGCCTCATTTCAAAAATGAGGGGGTTTAGATAAGCATTGTGATGTGGGGGTGGCAGAAGTATGAGCAGAACACTCTGTCTAACATCAGCTCCACTATTGACTTGCTGTGATTTGGGCAAATGAATTCACCACTCTGGGTCTATTTTTTCATTGTTGATGCAAGTGAGAATTGGGCTAAATAATCTTTAAAGGGCATTGTAGTTGGAATTCTGTGAAATCAAATTTATACATTAAGTAGGAAGTAGGCATTAATTTGAAAATTATGTGTTCAGTTTTAGAAGTTAAATGTAGCACGAAACATCAATATAATATCTCTTTTGCAAAATAAGATTTTTCTTTCAAAAAATAAAAAATCAATTGGCATGGATAGAAACTTAAATGATGTTTGGAATGCTTGGCCAATTAATATTATGTGGCCTTTTAACAAGTATTCAGGCATTAAGATATCCAGCAGGTGGTGATCTTTCTTTAGAAATGGTTACTTAGTTCTCTCAGTATTGCCTTCATTTTTCAGGTGTAGAGAGAACACAGTCCTGCAAAGGTCATTTGATTTTTAATTTATTTTATCATCATCCATATTATTACTTGTCTACCCATTCTGTAGCTTTCTTAGTCATTTTAACTAAATAGCAATGTAAATGATGTCCAGCCAAGATGTCCAGCTGTGTGAACTGAGTGCCTAGCCCAGTGTCTGGCACACAGTGGGTACTTAATAAGTCCCTTCCTCCCTCCTTCCCTCCTTCTCTTCCTTCCTTCCTTTCTTCCTTTCTTCCTTCCTTCCTTCCTTCCTTCCTTCCTTCCTTCCTTCCTTCCTTCCTTCCTTCCTTCCCTCCCTCCCTATCATTTCTTTTTTTTTAAAACAAATACTTTATTAACTTCTGTTTTACATCATTCATTTCCACCAGATTTTGAGTTACAATCCTTTTCCCCCATTATTCCCCTACCCAGCCTCCCAGAATAGCAGTCCCACAAGATATCGCTTCCTCCAATCTGCTCTCTCCATACCTTCTCCCATACCCCCATCGACTTTTCCATTAGAGGAAGATGAATCTTTGTCCCAATGCCTGCACATCTTATCTCCCAATTAAGAAAAGAGTATTAATAATAGTATTATATATATTTGAAACATTTAATGTTACGACCTCGAATTTCAGATCCATTTCCTTCCTCCTTGTCACCCATTCCTCTTGGGAATAAGTAATTCAGTATATGTTGTACATGTCTAGCTATGCAAAACATTATCATAGTAGATATATTGTGCAAGGCTGCTTATAATTCCCTCCCACTCATCCCACCCCCACCTGGTCCATTCCCTACATGATCCTGTCCCTCTTCTATAGTGGGTACTTCCAACCTCCCTCACCCCAAGGATGCCCTCCCATCCATCATCCCCCCCACCCCCCCCCCACCCCAAAACCCAAAACACCCCAACAAACAAACCACCCCACCCCCCCCACCACCCCACAAAAACCCACCCCCCCACCCCCCACCCCCCACCCAACAAACAAACCCACCACAAACCAACCCAAACAAAACCACAACCCCACCCACCCCACAACCACCCCCCAAAACCCAGGTCCTGGCTTGATTGTGTTCCACAATATTGAAATTGTTTCTTCCTGGCTGCTTTAGATTTTCTCCTTGATCTGGGATTCTGACCGGCTATAATTTCCTGGGAGTTTTCTTTTTGGGACTTTTCAGAGGTGATCGTGATTCTTTCAACCTCTATTTGCCTGAATTAAAACAGCATTTTCTGAGAATTTCTTAAGGATTTCAGGTTCTTTCTTGATCATGGCTTTCAGTAGTCCAATAATTTAAATTGTCTCTCCTGGATCTACCACACCCAAGATATTTCACATTGCCTTCTAATCTTTCTTTTTGGATCTGCTTAACAGCATCTTGATTTCTCATTGCTCCAGTCTAACTCTGAAGAATGAATCTCCTCAGTGAACTTTTGAGATCTTTTTCCATCTGCAAATTCGACTTTAGGCATTCTTCTCCTCATTGCCCTTTGGGCCTCCTTGCCATTTGATAGTCATTTTTAAGGGTTGTTTTCCCAGTCAGGGTTGACTCATTTACTTTCCTGCATCCTTCTCATTTCCTTTAATTTTCCTCCACTCCATTTATTTTAATCCTTCTTAAGTCTCTATGGCCTGCAACCCCTCATGCCCCACAACACAACCCCCCTCCCTATCATTTCTTATTGGAGATAATGGGCTATTGTGAGGGTAGGGTATATGGAATGGTCAGGGGGGACTAGCACCTCTGGTGGGGGGGCTTCTGAGCCCTTTTCAAGGCTAATCTTTCACCTTTGTGAAAAGGTGCCCACTTGGCACTCAACACTCACCTGTAGCTCCAATAAGGTGGAACATGAGCTGTGGCCACACTCCTGGGCAGACAGGCTAAACCAGGCTGAAGGTAACCCATGGGCAGTCAGTGAGTTAGGGGATGTCTACCCTAAGCGTGTGGAGACTCCCCTGGCAGAACAAGCAGACTTTGTTCCACCAGCCATGAAGGCGGCTGAAGCAGGTGCTATGTAGCACTTAGAGTCTTGTCAGATGTCAAAACCCAAGGTCGTCCACTGCATCCTGGGCCATTGCCAGTCGTCTGGACTTGCATCTTGTCATTGGATTTTAATGACTCTGGAAGAAAGAATGAGGCTGACTTAACTCTGCCCCACTTAAATCCAATTCATGTGCAAGTCAAGACATGACCCCATGATGCTATTAATCCTCTTAGAAAATGGAAGATGAACAACATATGAGGATAAAAGTGAGATGATATTTTAAAAAATACCTTGAAGTCCTTAAAGTACTATCCTAGCTATGTACTAGCATATACTAACTATTATTAGCTAGTGCGAGATAAATGCACTTTTAATGGAAGGGAGACTACCAGGCATTTCAGAGGAAAAGACCTGAGCTAAGTAAAAACTTTGAGATACACACACAAGAGTTTAGAGAAAACTAGAAAGATCAATGTATTCAAGCAATTGGAAAGAACCATATGGTAACATAGCACTAACATTCTAATAGAGAAGAAAGAAATGATCCTTAAGTACCCTCATGTTTTCAAAAGGGTATTGAGGGAAAAAAAACAACAAAAAAAATCAGGGCAGCTAGGTGGCACAGTGAATAGAGCACCAGCCCTGGAGTGAGGAGGACCTGAGTTCAAATCCAGCCTCAGACACTCAACACACACAAAAACAACTAGCCATGTGACCTTGGGCAAGTCACTTAACCCCACTTGCCTCCAAAAAGAAAAAAAAAAAAAAGGTATTGAGGGAGCTGGGCAGGTAGATGGTGCAGTGAGTAGTTAGAGTGATATACCTGGAGTCAGGAAGACTCGCATCCCTGAGTTCAAATCTGACCTCAGACACTTACTAGCTGTGTGACCTTGGGCAAGTCACTTAACCCTGTTTGCCTCAGTTTCCTCACCTATAAAATGAGCTGCAGAAGGAAATGGCAAACCATTCCAGTATCCTTGCCAAGAAAACCCCAAATGGGGACATGAAGAGTTGGGACATAACTGAACAATGAAATTGTTCATGGAAAGAGTTAAATGAGAAAAAGAGAGAACCTCTAGGTGGAGTAGTTCTGCTTATTCCTGTTTGAAGAAGGGAAAAGAGAAGGGAGGATAAATGGAATACACTAATGTGGAAAGGAGGAAAAAGTGGGGGTATAACTTGCTATTTTTCATAATTGGGTTGTATAAAAAGATCATAGAAAGAAGGGTCTAGCAGAGCAGGCATCAGCTGAAGCTTGGTCATCCAAAATGGACAAAAGTGGGTAGTTCACTGTAGAAATACATTATACTTGGGACAGCTAGGTGGCCTAGTGAATAGGTCACTGACCCTGGAATCAGGAGGACCTGAGTTCAAATCTGGCCTCAGACACTTAACACTTACTAGCCACGTGACCTTGGTCAAGTCACTTAATCCCAATTGCCCTGCCTTCCCCCCTCCAAAAAAAAAAAAAGAAATACATCATACTCAAAAAGGAAGTAAGCATGGGTGGAGCAAGGGAAGGTTAAGAGGGCGAGAAAAGTCACAAGCAAACCAAACTTCTTGATTCTGAAGGGATAAAAGACAGGAAAAGAACTAGAATCTAAGGTGTGCCTGTCAATTGGGGAATGATTAAACAAATTGTGCTACATGAGTGTAATACTATTGTTATTTCAGACAATCCTGAACAGTATGTATTGATAGTGAAGTGATAGTGAAGTGAACAGAGTCAGTTTCTATAAAGACTATCACATTGTAAAGAAAAACAACCTTGAAAGTCTCAAGAACTCTGGTTTAGGGCCAACCATGTCTCCAAAGGACCAATGATGAAGTAAGCATGTTACACACCTCCTGGCAGAGAAATGGTGGACTCAAGGAGGAGAGATTTCTGACCATGGCCATTTTGTGTATTCATTTTGCTTGACTATGTTTATTTGTTACAAGATAAAAAAGAAATCCAGGGGCGGCTAGGTTGTGCAGTGAGTAAGAGCGCCGGCCCCAGGGTCAGGATGACCCGGGAGCACCCACACATAAATAATGACTGGCCATGTAACCTTGAGCAAGTTACTTAACCCCAAATGCTTTAAAAAAAAAAAGAGAGAGATACAATATTCTGTGTTTTAATTGAGGGCAGGGAATTAAGGTTAAGGGTTATAGTAACAATGATACCCAAAAAAGGTTACTGAAACAATTTTAAAGAGCATATAAGGCAGGTTAGAATGAAGTACAGACAAACAGGACATTTTTGAAAATAGAATTTGTTAGATAGATAGATATAAGATAAATACATAAATGTATAGGTAGACACATATATTTTAAAATGTAAGTGGCATAAAATGGAAATTCATGGTTCTATATATAGTCGTGTGTGTGTGTGTGTGTGTGTGTGTGTGTGTATTCTGCTGTGTATTTTGAAATGCTCATTTTTTTGGTGCCAAAGTTCAAAATAAAAAAAACAAGAAGCAGGGAGGGGGCATATTATATATAATATGTATTATATATTGAATGGGAACAGAACTGGAGGTTTTAACCTCCCACAACATCACAAATTATTTGAGAATGTTACTAATGCCTGGAAGGCCAAACTAAACATCATCTTGGATGCTCTTTTTGACAATGGAGGTCTCTTGTGACCTACTCATCTTGTTAGGGGACCCATCTTGCATTACCCAACTCATATGGGAGACATCTGGATGAAAGGCAATCATGGTGGGCTTGGTGTCTTCTGTTCATTGGTAACCAGGGCCTGATAATATGAAAACAGTTGTTTCTCAAACACATTATAATGACTCCTTTGGGGAATTCATGGCTCTAGAAATCCAAAGATCATTTAATTTGGCTATATCTTGGTGCCTGCCAAAGGTTCCACTCAGCTGGTCCTGATGAACAGATTTCCTGGAACACAGATCCTATGGGATGATATAAAGACCCAAGGGGCCTTTTTACTGCTGGACAGTTAGTCTTCCAAAGCTTCATCCTGTTCCTAGTCCCCACTTTTTTTTAAAAAGGGGCGGATTTGTGAATAACCTGATAAACAGGAACTACTAAAATACCCAGATGTGGAAGGTGAGTTATCTAAATCTAAAGAGGTCAATAACCTATTGAACTTTTCTTCTTGGTCTGTGGGGAAGCAAGTATCAAATGTTTGCTGATCCCTCTATAATCCTTTGGATTCTCCCTGTTTAATGCATCCCTAAAAACTTAATGCAATGTTCTAATCCTGATTTTTCAGTGGTGTTACTCTTCCATGTTTCTTCTCTCATATAAGCCACCATACAATCTGAGGCTTTTGCTAACCATGCATTTATGTCATTGTCAATATAATGATATTTATCACTGTCCTCAGGAAGTGGGGCCTCTTTCAGATTTCTGCCCACTAAACTATGGAAATAGGAAAGGGAGCTCCACTAATCTTGAGGAAGGACGATGAAAGCATACTGAACTCCTTCTCAGATAAAAGCAAACTTGTCCTAACTGGTCTTAGCCTCGAGGATGAAGAAGAAAGCATCTGCCATGAGATCAATGACCCCATAATACTAACCTGGGGCCTCTGTTATCTGGTCTACCATGTGATAAGTTCAGGAATGACTGCATTATTTGGAATAATTCAACTCCCAGTAGTCTTCTGTTAATCTCCAGGTACCATTTACCTTCTTCACTGGTTACAAAGAGTGATTAAAATGGAATGTGTAAAATGGAGTACTCCAGCCTCTTTCATCTCCCTTATTAGGGAGGAAATCTCTTTCACACATAACCCCAAAACCTTACATTATTTAATATTAACTACACATGATACTCTAAGGACTTCCTTTTATCCTTACCCACAATAAACAGCCTTGAAGCTACTATAAGCACTCAGACAGATATTGGCTTCCAAGAATTCATACTATCCATTTCCACATATACAGTCTGATCCGTCACTGTAACTGAGATCCAAATAGGGAGTCTTCCAATCAGTTCCACCAAATGCAAGGTTACTTTTTTCCTTGCTGGCTTGTCCCACTTGTCTACACCATTAGAATGCAAACTTATTGTGAATGGGGATTGTTTCATTCTTTGTACTTGTATCCTCAGTGCCCAATGTGGTGCCTGGCTCTTGGTGAATGTTTATTAGTGAATAATTAATGAATTGATGAAAAATTATAATTCTTTAATTTTTAATTTATGTTCCCACTTAATAGTATTTTATTTTTTCCAATTGTATGTAAAGATAGTTTTCAACATTTACTTTTATAAGATTTTTAGTTCCAAATTTTATTTTCTCCCTCCCTCCTTCTCCTCCCTTCTCCCCAAGATGGCAAGCAATCTGATATAGGTTATACATATATATATATATCTGTGTGTGTGTGTGTGTGTGTGTGTATATATGTATATGTATATATATATATAAACAAAGAGAAAATGGCATACTTTTTTGTTTTTTGTTCTTTCTTTCTTGTGCTTTTTCCCTTTTGTTCTGATTCTTCTATCACATGACTAATGTGGAAATATGTTTAAGATGATTGTCCATGTATAGCCTATATTGGATTGCTTGTTGTCTTGGGAAAGGGGAAAGGAAGGGAGGGGGGAATATTTAGAACTCAAAATCTTATAAAAGTGAATGTTGAAAACTAAAAATAAATAATTTTTTTGAAAAGAAAGAGAATAGCATACTATTATCTGCATTCAGACTCTAGTTCTTTCTCTGGCTGTGGATAGCATGTTCCATCATAGGTCTTTTGGAATTGTCTTAGATGGCTGTATTGCTGAGAAGACCTAAATCTATCATAGTTGGTGATCAGCCAGTGTTGCTGTTTGTATGGGGTACAGAGACCCTACCCCAAATTGACTACTCAGAGACATCTCAAGGTGAAAGCAGGAAGTTTTACTGAACTGGGCAGTCCCATCACTGGGAAGTCCAGAGAGAGGAGGCCTCCATATAGAAGCCAAAGCTAGGTGATATAGCCAAAAACTGCAACCCTTCCCTTCCTTATGTAATCTTTTAAATTGATTGGCATAAATTGATTAACATTCCCTTATTTGGCAGGTTGGGTGACCAGGGGATTTCCAGAGTTTCATTTTTCCCCCAGGGACACTTGACTGAGGCCTAAAGGCTTCTAGTACTTTAGCAAATAATCTACTTGAGAAATCACATTTCGTTCTACACACTGTTACTGTGAACAATATTCTCCAGGTTCCACTCACTTCACTCAGCATCAGTTCATCTAAGTCTAGATGAAAAATTATTGAGTTAATAGTAATAGAAGTATCCCTCTTAAGTCATAAAAGGTCCCATGGCACAATCCCAACTTAGCTGTCTAATGGCCTCTTATATGTTTGGTAGCCTCCTTCCCATGCCATGGAATTTTTAGAAATTCTAAAGTTTCTAGAAATTAAAAAAAAAAACAAAAACATAAGCAACTTCACCCCTCACCCTAGAAATTATGCTAATTTAGGCATAGGGCTTCTGGCCACTCCTCCCTCCCCAAATCCTTCTATTGAAAAGTTTTGACCCTTGGGGGTGGCCAGGTGGTACAGTGAATAGAGAGCCAGCCCTGTAGTCAGACACTTAAGTGTTCCACTTACTAGGTGTGTGACCTTGGGCAAGTCACTTAACCCCAATAGCCCTGCCCTCCCCCTCCAAAAAAAGAAAAAAAAAGCTTTGACCCTCACCCTAAGGCAAGAGTATTTTAATCTAGGATTCTTGATTTTAAATATTTTGACAACAGGATTTCATTATAATTGACTTCCTCAGTAATCCTATATATTTTATTATATGAACTTTAACACATTAGTCTGAGAAGGAAACCATAGTCTTTGCCAGACTCTCAAAAAGGTTTAGATGCTGAAAAGGTTAGGAAATCCTAATCTAGGGGAAATCATTCCAAAAGTCTTTCAAATCTTAACAGAAAGTGTGTCTGAGAATAGTGAGGTGGAGAAGGGATTATTCACGTCTGGATGAAATACAGCTCTCACCCTCTATTAGGGTACAGCTTCTATTAGAGCATATTTCTGTGCCTTTTCAGAGTTGGCACATTAAAAAAGGTTAACATTTCTCAAAATAACAGACCAAGCAATAAAACAGGTTCTCTGCATTTCCTTACAAAGGAAGTGTCCTTGTGCTATTCAGATAAGGCAAATCTAGATGCACATTTTGATCTATTCCACTAGAACTCCGAGTTCTAGATATCTGAATTGAAAAGAATACAGTGGGACGATCACTTGCACTTGCTGAATGCTGTTTCTTTTTTTCTTTTTTTAAATTTCAAGATGATTTATTAAGGCTTTTTCATTAAAGTGCAAAAAATCACGTCTTGGTTTGTGGTTGAGTGGTTACTTTTTTCATGAAAGCAGTAAATCAGGATATTTTAGATAAAAAACATTAAAAATGTCCTTCAGAGATTTGCATTACTCCTGTATCACACAAATCTAAGTTGTATTCTGGAATTTAGGATTACAAGTGAAACTAGGTATCTATGTATAAGCAGAAGAATCTTGAACCCAGCAATAAGCTTTTCTTGAAGTGAACCAAAAGCAAGCTACTATATTTGTAAAGAAATAATATAATGGCAGGGTGGAAAAGTGATTTTTAAGTTAACCAAATCCCCCTTTTCAATAACAATGATTTCCTAGCGACTACTTCCTTGGGTACGGAAAATATACAATTAAGCAGGTATATCAAGGCTGAAAATAAACAGGCCAGTGCTAGAAAGAACTGGGAAGTAAATCCCTACCCATCTGTATGCACCATGGGTACCTCGTTACGGGCCGTGGAGTGAACAACAAAAGGTAACTCAGAATGCCCCAAACAGAAGGGATGTGGGGGTCCTCTTCCATTTAATTTCAGAAAATAAAGACTTGCAAAGTAGCTACTGCAAAACCACCCCCACCCGCACCCTACACACAGGCAACTGCGCCACAGCTCAAAGTTAGACTCATCGCAGTACAAAACCCACCCAAACCTAACCCTGCCGCTTCCCCCGGTGGGGGTCCTGGGGCTCCAAGCGCCAAACATAAAGCCCTGGACGGGAAGGCGGCGTCCCCAGGCTGGCTCAGGCCTTCTGCTGGGGGCTCGCCTCCTCCAGGCCCGCCTCCTTGTACTGGGCCTCATCGAAGAAGGCGGCGGGGTCGCGGGCCGGGAAGCACAGGAAGTCGTGCAGGTGGCCGAAGAGCAGCGCCGGGCTCTGGTCGTCGAAGCTCGCGTAGGCCAGCACGTCCCCGATGCGCACGAAGAGGCGCAGCAGGTGCGAGCCGCCATAGAGCCCCGACATGGGCGCGTCGGGGTGCGCGGCCGCTCGGCCTCGTACAGCAGCTGCGTGCCCAGCAGCACGTCGAAGTAGGCGCGGATGCCGCCCAGCAGCTCGTCGGCCGCGTACTCGGCCCCGTCGTGGCGGCCCTGCGCCCGCTGGAAGGCCACCAACTCGTCCAGGATGGCGTCCACGCTCTTGGCGGCGGGCAGCGCGAAGAGCCGGCCCTGTGGTCCCCAGCTCCCGGTCGCGCACTAGCAGCTGCTTCTGCTCGGCGGGGATCTGCACGCGCAGCTCGGCGCGCGTGGGGGCCGCCGCGCTGCTCCTGGAGGCCTGATCCCCGCGGGCGCGCCGCCGCGGCGGCTGCGGGGCACCGCGCTCGTGCTGGGGCCGGCCCCGCCGCCATCGTCCCCGCCCGTCTTCTGCTTGTTCTTGCGGGTCTTGCGGCCCAGGCCCGCGCTCGAGTCGGGGGCCTCTGCGGGGGCGACGGCGGCCGGGGCCGGGGAGGAGACGGCGGCCGAAGTGGAGGCGGCGGCCCCGGCCGAGGTGGAGGGCGTCTCCACGTGCTTCTGCTGCTGCAGCGAGGCCGGCCCCGCGCCCGCGCCCGCGCCCGTTCCCCGGCCTGGTGCTCCAGGTAGGCGTGCTGCAGCTCGCGCTGCTTCTGCAGGTTGGCCTCCGAGTGCATGAGGACGCGGCTCTCGGGCACCCACTCTTGTTGCAGCCGCTGTAGTGGATCAGGCAGCGCACCTGATTGTCCTCAGTGGCCACCCTGAGGCACCTGGCCTCGTACAGCAGCGGCCCGTGGAAGCACAGCATGCGCTCGCCCTGCTGGAACTCGGGCTTCGGGGCCTGCTTCGGAGCCATGGCGGGGCTCGCCGCCGGGTGGCCGCCGAGAGGGGCCTGGAGATGCGGGGCCTGGACCTGCAGCGGAGCACGCTGCTGCCGCCTCCTCCGCTGCCTGAGGCTCGAATGTGAATGCTGTGTTTCTTAATGAAGATCAAAATTAGGATTCAGAATCATATTCAGCCCCCAAAACCTCAGGTCTTATATTTTGGGTAAATTTTTATTAGGGACCCCCTTAAGGAGCGGTGTTTACTCTTCTCCTGACCTGTGCTCTGGTCTGTGAGTGACCACAAGCACTCCTTTCTGCCTTGGAACTGTGAGGAGGATTCTTTCTCCACTGCACCACAAGCTCTGCCCACCAGCACTCCTCCTCACCCCAGGACTGCCACCCACATCCAAGCTGGACAAAGCGAGAGAATCCTGCCTTAGCACCAGCAGGGAGATCCCCGCAATCGCCCTCTGATGGGCTGCTCCATTCCCCCACGGCTGTCTGAGGGTGGAGAGCTCTGGAAACAGCCTCAGCTGCTGCCCCCACCTCCACCTACCACCACCACCCCAGGGCTGGGGCCAGATCCGTCTCCTCTCTCCCCCAGGTCCGACAGAGCCCTCCCATTGACCTTCTACATTGTCTTGGGTGTTTGTGGGTTGAGAAGTCTGGAGACTGCCCCAGCTGCTAGTGATTCAGTGCCCTGAGCCCTGCTCCACCTAGTCTATGCTGGTGTGGCCCATGCTGGACTGACCTCTGCTCCCAGCCTGGAACGACAGACCCTTCCTGTCACCCTTCCAGGCTGTCTTGGGCTGGAGCTATTTTTCACTCCATCATTTTGTAGGCTCTTCTGTTCTAGAGTTTGTTTACTTAGGTATTTGAAGGGTTTTTCGGGAAATCTCAAGTGAATCCCTGTGTTTACTCTGCTATCTTGGCTCTGCCCTTCAAAAAAAAAAAAATAAAGACTACATGTTTTCAAAGCTACTCTGCTTTCTATGCTTTGTTCTAAATTTTCTTTTGTTTCTCTGCTGTGAACCTGTTAAAATTCCCCCCCTCCCTACTCTGCCTTAGAGATGGCTACCATTAGATACAAATATGTATGAGTGTGTACATATGTATGTGTATATATTCAAATCCATACTATCCATGCTTCTACTTATCAGTTCTTTCTCTGGAGGTGGATAGCATCTTCTTTCATATGTCCTTTGTAGCTAATTTGGGTATTTATAATACTCAAAATGACTTAGTCACTCAATATTGCTCTTAAAACAATATTGTAGTTACTGTATACAATGTTCCTCTGCCTCTGTTCAATTCCCTTTTCATTAATTCATGCAAGTCTTTTCATGTTTTTCTAAAATTAATCAGCTCATCATTTCTTTTAGAACAATAGAATTCCATCATATACCACAACTTATTCAACCATTCCCTAAATTGACAGGCATCCTCTTTCCAATTCTTTGACACCACAAAGAGAGCTGCTATTAATATTTTAGAACATATAAGTTCTTCTCCTTTTTCCCTGATCACCTTGGGAAACAGACCTAGGAGTGGTATTGCTGGGTCAAAGGGTGTAGGCAGTTTAATAACTCTTTGGGCATAATTCCAGAATGCTCTCCAAAATGGTTGTATCAGTTCATAGTTCCACCAATGATGAATTAGTGTCTTAATTTTTCCACATCCTCTCTATTTGTCACTTTCCCCTTCTATCATTTTAACCAGTCTGATAGGTGTTAAATAATATCTCAAGGTTGTTTTAATTTGCAGTTCTCTAATCAATAATGATTTAGAGCATTTTTTCATATGGCTATAAATTGTTTCAATTTCTTCATTGGAAAACTGCCTGTTATATCTTTTGACCATTTATCAATTGAGGAATGACTCATATTCTTATAGATTTGACAAAGTTCTTTATATATTTCAGATATAAGAAACTTTATCTGAGAAACTGTCCATAAATTTTCCCCAAATTTTCTGCTTTCAACTTTGATATTTCTGCAGTCATCTTTGATATTTGCTATAATTATCTGAGAAAACAATTATGCCTTTGGACATACGAGTACAGATTTTAAAAAAATGAAATCAACATTTTTCTTTAAGAGCTAGAAAGTTCTTATACCATTTCCTTTCCATTTTTGGATCTTTGCTTTGTATCTCCACTTTATGATTCATATATTCTCTCCTGGGAAGGCAAAGTCTACTAGTCAGATGACAGGTGGACAGGTGGAGTTGAGGGTGAAATGTACAGCCTGTAGTCAAGTCAGAGAAGTTCCTACAAAGAATGAGATCCTGACAGGAATGCAAGAAACATTTCCTTTTATTGAACCAAGTTTTATTTGTTTGTGTTTTTCCCATTCTTGTTTTTATAGAGAAAATTTTCCTGGAAAGAATTCCAGGAACAATTAATACAAATATTTAACTGCAGTGTGGTACACTAGGAAGAATTCTGCATTTTGAGTCAGCACTTGCTGACTTGGGCAATTCATCTACCCTCCAGGGGACTCAGTTTCCTTATCTGTAAAATTACAGGGTTGGACTAGAGTTTTAAGTCTTTCAACCATGGTTGATGCTTCTTCTGTGGCCCTATTGTCCTCTGATCTGGGAGGATGGAGACTGTTCTGAGGTTGGCTGCTACCTCTCACCCAAACTATCTTTTCAAGGTTCAATGCGATAGGATCAGCATTTTCCTGATACAGTACTACTATATTATTTTGGTATACATGGGAGCTTTCTTCTTATCAATAGCTTATTGGGGCTATAAGTCTAGGAATGGATCCTCCAATTCAAAGGATATGGACATTTTAGTCACTTTTCCACAATTCCAGATTGCTTTCCAAAATGATTATACCATTTTGCAGCTCAGCTGACAATGTATTAGTGTGATGTTCTTTTTTTTTTAAGGAATAAAGTGTTTTAAAGTTGGAAGGAACCACACAAATCATCTAGGTTAAAGATGTCAAACATAAGGTCTATGTCCCATGGGCAACCTTCAACACTCCTCAGTGTGACTGGAACCAGATTAAAATGTAATTGGGAAATATTTAACAAAATAAAAATAATTAAATAATATTACACTGTAAAACTAAGTCAATCTGTGGCCCACAGGGATCTTTGTGTATATAATAGTCATTATTTTCGTTTTATCTTGATACCATAGATCTAGTCTTCACTTCCTATTCATTTTTCAGGGGGAGGTTGAACTTTTGATTTTATTGCTGTTAAGAACTCAGTGTAGAAGCTCCTCCCACTGAGGCAGATTGGCAACTTGTCTGAAAAGCCTATCTTACAGAGTTGACTTTTCATTTTATAAACAGGGAAACAGGTCAAAAGAGGGAGAGGATGGGGGCAGCTAGGTGGCACAGGGAATAGAACACCAGCCCTGGAGTCAGGAGGACCTGAGTTCAAATCTGGCCTCAGGCACTTAACACAAAAACTAGCTGTGTGACCTTGGCAAGTCACTTAACCCTAATTGCCTTCCAAAAAGCAAAAAAAAAAAAAAATTTTTTTTTTTTTTTAAAAGAGGGAGAAGTTGCCAAAAGTCATATAGCTTGTACTGGCATTTGTTCAGCATTGTTTTTAATCAGTGACTTGGATTGAAAATGCAAAGAGCAAACTTATTAAGTCTCAAAAATGACACAAACATGGAAGGTTAGTATGTTAGATGGTAGAATTGGGATTTTAAAAGACTTTTATTACTCAGAATACTGGACTGAGACCAATAAGAATAAATTTACCAGGGCCACCAGTTAAGAAGGCAACAACATGGTTGGAGAGGAGCCAGATTTCCCATCTAGCAAAGGATCTCAGAAGGTCATGAGACAGAATAATGATCAAGAAATCCAGAGAGAAATAACAATAAGCTCTTCTATCAATAATAGCTAACATTTATATAGTACTTGCTATGTGCTAGGCGCTTTACAATTATTATTCCATTGGGTCCTCTTAACAACTGTGGGAGGTAGATACTGTATCACCCCCATTTTACAGCTGAGGAAACTGAAGAAGACAGAGATAAAGTAACTTGCCCAGGGGCACATAGCTAGTTAGTGTCTGAAGTAAGATTTGAACTCAGAGCCTTCGGACTCTAGGCTTAGCACCCTATTCATTGCACTGTCTTGCTGTCATTAAATCAAGATCAGTACTCTGTAAAGATAGCCAGAGTTGTGCCTGTGGGTAACAGGAGAAGAGACCCGAGCCTGCCAGTGCTCTGACTAAGGATACTCCAGGGGGTCAGGAACACTCTGATCGGGGACTCCACAGAAGTCTTACACATTATGATGAAGGAACACTCTGATCGGGGACTCCACAGAAGTCTTACACATTATGATGAAGAATGTTCTGGGCTTGGAGGAGTTTTTAATTCTGTATTTCTGATTAGGCACATTATCTAGGGAACTAAACCCCAGTGGCCAAGAGTCAGGAAGACTTGATTTCTGATGAGTCAAATCTGGGTTCAGATACTTACTAGCTGTGTGACCCTGGGAAAGTCACTTAACCATGTTTTTAATCAGGTCCTCCTAATTTCCAGGGCTGGACACTCTACCCACTGTGCCACCTTGCTGTCCTTCAAATTTCTTATCCCCTTTAAAATCCAGCCTAAGTTTGACCTCCTATGAAAAGCCTTTGCTGATCTGCTAATTCTTCCTCTGACAAATTCCTTTGTATTTATTTTGATTTATACATATGTGCATAGAGGTTGTCCCCCAGTAGAACTTAAGCTACTTGATGTCAGGTATGTTTCATTTTGTCTTTACATCTCTAGTGCCTGACACAGGATAAACTTAGTAAAGGAAAGAGCCAGGAGAAATTGACTGGGTGAATGGATTTCCTTGGGTCCTTCAAATCCAAATCAAATTCCAAGAAATTACCCTTGTCCAGGCTGGACCTCCAGGAAAGTTCTAAATTGTTCAGAGGGCTAGTGACACAGTAAGGAACCTTCCTAAGCAAGTTTAAATTGGGCCGAAAGCCTGAAAACACGAATAAGCTCAAAATGGACAGACTTTAAATGTTTGGGGTTTTTTTCTGACTCAACCCAGACAATTAAAGCACTTAGCTATTTTTTTTAAAAGGCTAAAACCTGGTTTATGGGAATATTAAACTAAATGGTGAAAGTTAAATAGAAATTCTTCTTTAAGTTCCAAAACTGAAAAAAAAAAAAGATGCTCTCCTTTATCTTGCTCTCTTCTATCATGTCTTTGAAAAAAAAAGTGTTTTGTTTTTTTCAACTAAGGTACACAGTAGTTTTTGTTTTTCCCCATATGAGAACTATTTACTTTGGAAATGTGTGATTGCTTTTCTCTCTCAGACTGGTTTTTATTTACTTGACTTCCTTCTGGATTTTTGTTACTGCTGTTGGGGAAGAGGAGACATCAGGCTAGGTAAAAGATAATTTGATGACATCCAACCTTTACAGCTGTGGCAGTCAGATGAGCAGTGGAGAAATGACAAACAGATGCTGTTCAGTCAAATCCATAGTGCACCCCTGGCTGTACTATGTCTGCAAAGATTGATAGTCATTCTGGTTTTTCTTCCCAATAGCTCATCAGTAAAGTAGGGAGCATCCGCACAAGAGATCCCATCTATGTGATTTATCAAAAGAAGGTGAAGTTTGGGAACTGTATTCTTCAAGAACAGGGGAGGAGTCACAGACGACCTTCAGCTCTGGGTTCTCTAACAGGCTTTATAAATAAGAAAGGCAATAATTTTCACAAGAGTGTGTTCTGGTGCCTCCCCAAAGTCCTACTCTTTGGTACCTCATTGTGTTGTGGACATGACCTTGAGATCTAGAAAACTCTGACCTCCAAGCATAGCACTGATTCTACTACACCATAAAGGCTCACTACATCTGCTTTCCAAGGACTGGTTTGACTATTTGTGGAAAGGTTTATCACTGATTGGCCCGTCACTTGAGGTGAATTCTTCAACTATGGCATCCCAAGAGACAAAAGGAAACAACAGCACCAAAAATAGCCTGTTTTCTGATTCTTTGGAGGCAGAAGACCTGAAGTCTTCCAAGAATCACCTTGTTTTTTGATGATCTACAAATATTTAGCCGACTGCTAGTACTCACTTCAAGATCCTTGTCCAATGGACACACCACTGGAGGGGAAAGGGCAAGGAGAAGGGGAAGGGGAGGGAATAAGTATTTACACAGCACTCACTCTGTGCTAGGCACTTCTAAGTGTTTTTGCAGATTGATCACACTTGGTCTTCATAAAAACCCTGGAAGGCAGGTACTACTATTATCCCCATTTTATGTTTGAGAAAACTGATTGCTCAAGGTCACACAGATAGTGTCAAGTATGTGAGGTCAGATTTGGACTCAGGTCCTCCTGACTCCAGGGCCAGTGCTCTATTCACTACACCACCTATCTATCACCTTGACGAAATTTTTGTAAAGTGTTTGTCATAGTTCCTGGCACATAGTATCTGCTTAATAAGTGATAGTTCCCCTTCCTACCTTCCCTTCCTTCATTCTCCCATATGTCTACCTTTGCACTGAAGTCATTGAATGTTAAAATTTTCATAGATTTAATCTGGAGAGTCTTATTGAGTCTTTCATTTTCTGCAACAGCTGGTAGTTTAATTATTTTCATTGTGGTCTTTATGTAGAGGCTTAATTTGAGATGACCAAGTGCCTTATGAAATGACACTCCTTATTTCCTTTGAAGGTAAATTACCTGACTGTGACACATAATTTGTTTGCTTTTCCAGGGTCACACAGCTAGTGAGTGTCTGGGGTCAGATTTGAACTCGGGAAAATGAGTCTTCTTGAGTCTAGGCCCAGAAATCTAGGTACTATGGTGGCCCCTAGTTTATCCCTACACCTAATTACCTAGATCAAAAATAATTTGTAAGTATGGTTCAGAAGTAAGAAACAAAGTAGGCTAAAAGGCTGTAAACTATAGAGAAGCCTGGAACTTATGCATCATGAATACTTTTTTTTTTTTTACAAGCAATTGGGGTTAAGTAACTTGCTCAAGGTTACACGGCTAGTCATTATTTATGTGTGGGTGCTCATTTTCTGAGGCCGGTTTCGATCTCGGGTCATCCCAACTCTGAGGCCGGCGCTCTTACTCACTGCGCCACCTAGCCGCCCCTATGAATACTTTCTTTGAGAAGAGAATCAGGATACATCAGGTGGGGTAAGCATTAAATGGCACCACACACACATGAAATACATTCATTATATTTTAACTGAAAGCCAGCTGATACAGGACCTATTGATGTTGGAGCCATTTGCAAAGCAATTGTCTGTGTCCAGTCAGATCATTAACTTGTTGGAGCAATGATCAAAATCAATACCACCTTAGAAGAAATAAAATTGAAATAAGATGTGATGTGCAATTGTGAGGTCCAATCTAACCTACTTAAACACAATGTTAATGATGAAAAATAATAAATGAATATAAAACAGATATTGAAACAAAATGTCATCATTTCCTAAGGAATTTTAACTGATACTAAATTGTCACAAGAAAACCAACAGAACTTGGTAACTACCTCAGCAACTACTCACTCAGACTTCTTCCAAGTGGAGAGATGTGTTAGTGACGGGCGGCACCAAAAAAAGGTTAAGAGCATCAAACAATATAAAGGACCCCTAAAAAGTGTGGTGTGTGCAGTGTGGGTGTTATCAGAGACAATTCACAGCGACAGTTACCAAGCCTCCTCGGGGGCTAGAGTAATCTATAATCTGTATAATAAGTAAGAGGTCACAACCTGGTATATGCAGCCTGTCCCCAAGCTTGACTCAATACCAATATGAGACCCATAACATCACCTCCTCAATTCTCTCTGGTCCACCAGCCAAAACCTCTCCCTCTTTAAGATTCCAGTTAGGGGGATGTTGCCAAATCTTTACCCCATTTAGGGACCTCTACAAGGAGGCTGCTCCTTTCTTAGGAAGACTCATCATCCTGATTTCAAATCTGGGCTCAGACATTTACTAGCTGTGTGACCCTGGACAAGTCACTTAACCCTGTTTGCCTCAGTTTCCTCATCTGTAAAGTTAGATGGAGAAGGAAATAGCAAACTACTCCAGTATCTTTGCCAAGAAAACCCTAAGTGGGGTTATGAAGAGTCAGAAACAAACTCTTATTGAGGTTTTAATAAGGGTTGGATGAAGATTCCTTCTCATCTCAATCCAAAAACTCAAGATTGCCACCAAGTCTGCTAAAGGGTTTGCTTTTTTCTGCACAGATTTGCATTTACCATTATGAAAAAGACAACTTCTTTCTCATGTTTTTACAAAGCAAGGCACCTCAGAACAATCCTCCCCTTTAGTCCCCAAGCCCTTATGAGGTAGCTATTGAATGAACTATCCCAGGGGAGAGAACACAGGCCAATTAGGTGCTGCCAAAGATAAAGAGATTTTGCAGGGCTTCTCTCACGAGAAGTGGCCAGTTTCACGACGGGATCTCCAGGGGAAAATGTACAGCAACAGATAAACTTAATCTGCATTATTAGCCTTTTCTCCATCTCTTTATTAAGTCTACACAACCAACAAAACAATAAATGAAGTCCTGATTTGGCGCTTTTGCTGATTTCCAAAATATTAAATGCTCACAACCAAAAATGTAAATGACCAACTCTTGCAAATTGGTTTGAGCCGACTCCAGCATACCTCTGCAAAGGCCCTTTTTATGTTTTGAATCAGTCTCATAATGATCCAGCTGATACAAAAATGACTTAAAGCCTAGCGTTGAAATGGTAGAGGGGCAATCGGAACACAAACTTTGGGGAGAAGAAGGAAGGGCAAAGGGAAGACAAGATGAAAAGATCCCATTCCCAATCTAGCCTTACAGCTGGGGTTCCATGATGAGGCTATGAGAGTGAGGCTGGGCTCTTGAGAAGAACCAGGATCATGAGGCAAGGGGTGAGGCTGGAGAGGATGAAGGTGTGTCCAGAGCCCAGCAGTCATCAATGAGGCTAAGCAGCAAAAGAAGCAATTAGCATGGGACTCCAGTTTGGGGAAGAACCACAGGTACTGATGTCACATAGGAATTGTGCTATTAAATTCTTTATTTCTTGTCTTTTACTTCTTTGGTCTTGAGTAAAAACCATAAATAAACTTTGTTTAGGGCCAACTCCATCATGTCTTGCTCATGTGATTAGAATCCTCTGAAATGAAGAAGACCAAGGAGGAAGGTTGAATTTTCCTTGTGGATAGTCCCTTGAGCCAAGATTCTGCTTTGGTAAGTCCACAATAACTATCCCCCTCCCCAGACTAGTGAGGTGATTTACTACCACTCCCAACAGGGAAGAGTTGGAGATAATAGCTCTCTACCAGTGCTCCTTAAACTTTTTCCACTATCCACTCCTTCAGTACTTCTTGAACTGTGGGTGGTAAATAACCCCATTTGGGGTAGATCTAAACCAAAGAAAGCTGGTTTTCTCCCCAGCCATCCGACTATGGAGGAGTCAAAGGGAGGAACCCTATGTTTTCCTCTTGAATAAAGTACCTTCATTTTAGAATAATCTCCATCTCAATATAGCTAGAGCAAGTTCCATTTTGGAGATTTTCCTCTTGCCCAGTTCTTTTCAAGAATTTATACTTCTGTTATATTTTCAAGCACCAAGTATAATATTAGCACACTCAATGACTACTTACTGATTTCTTTGTTGTATACAGATTAATCAAATTAAATCTTGCTGGCTACTCTGAATACACCATCCATGTTAGTTCTGACTTTCCAATTAAATTGAAATATATAATTGAGAGCAAGGACAATGGTTTCTCCTTACTTCATCCTTCTATGGTGCCTGGAAAAATGCCTCTCATGACAAGGACACTAATAAATAATGTTCCTACAACACATATTGCTCCCATCGCATTTCTGCTTTAGGAAACAATACTCATAATTGTTCATCATCCTTCTTCATTAGATTTTACAAATGAATTTATATCCTAAACCGGCGCTGACTTTGGCAGCAATCATGGCTCTTAATTTGCCAACTAAATTAGATGCTTGCTGAAGAAGGTATTTTCTGATGCCCTTTGGTTATAGAAATTAATTTACATTGGGTAAACTTCTGGATAAAATTATTATAGTTAGTGTTGATGTCATTTCTATTGTCCATTTCCCAATTTGAATTTCAACAATTTGGTTAAGTAGTTTGGGGTTAAGATGTTTCAATTGTTTATCATATATTTTCTCATTACTATTATTTATTCTTTTTTTCCTTTTGCTAATTCTAATCTTAGTTCTGAGGATCCTATGGTTTGACTGCACAAAGTTCACTTAGGGATGATTAGATGACAATTTTTTCCTGTTTAAAAGGACTTTGATGGATGCCCAAATTACACAAAATGGGGATATGTCAGGGACCTTCTTCTGGGGGAACACATCCTGCATTGGCTACCACATGTGTGGGAGCAGCCTCATTCTATGTTTTATAGCCAGAATCATGTTTAAAACTACCAGACTGGGATGGTTTCTTTCTCTCTTTCTTCTATAGACATACAGGGGTGAAGATCTCATTCACCCACAGCAGAAAAAAATATGTATTAAGCTAGGCTGGGAAGAATACCTTCTCCTTTCAGGCCCAGTAGCCTCTAGAAATGGACTTTTGTTCTTGTTTTGTCTGTTCAGTTCTAGGTTCAGAGAGTAGAGTCTCAGACTGGGGAGCTCACTCTTTTTGTTTATTTGTATCCAAACTTTGAGAAATTAGTATTTTTACAAATAGTATTTTCAAAGGAGTCTTAAAAAAAAAAAAAACATGACATTGGTGTTGGGTGGAGCACACAAGTACCAGGGTGAACGTGGTATTGCTGCTATCCCTTGGAACTTCATCATGGAAAAGGGCCAGAAAATTGGACTAACCTTTCTCTGGTGGTAAAGTAAATATAGGATGCAATCATTTCCCTTCAGAAGCTAAGATTCTAGTGTAGGGGAGGGGAATACAAATAAATGGTAAGTTTTTGGCAGACAGGAATCATCCTTTATTCTCTTTTAAAAAAAATAAAAAATTCTAAAGCACCAAGCATAATCTTAGTCTCTCGACTGTTTGTTGGCTGGTTAATTATATACAAATGGTCTTGTCATTTACTCTCATACTTTTGTGTGTGTTTTTTTCCAAATTGAAAAATCTATATAAAATCAAGGACAGTGACTCCTCTCTTTATCCTGCGCTCTAGGGTATCTGGCACAGTGATTTTTGATAAACAGAATTTCATTTTCTGTAGTTCACATGTATTTCCAGCAGGGGGAGGACAATGACCAGATATTGAATTTAACTTAATTTTTGAACTGGGGAAAAAATCCTGAATGACCAAAAAGACCCAAGGAATTGAAGAAGTTGTACTATGGAAGACATCAAGGATTGTTGTTTTTATTAATCCTGAGAAAATTAAATTAAAAAGGAGATGCCTGGCAAATATATTGAGAATGTATTAACGTATAACATAATATTTAATATAATAATATAAATATATATTTTTAAAACACAATTAATTGGAAGTAAAGCTGAAGCAGGGTAAGGCTTATTCATTCATATCTCTGGCTAGCTTTTTTCTCTTAGAACGGACTACTACTGGAGCAAGTGTTTGCAGTTAAAATAACAACAAAACTCCCCACAGTCATAGACCTCACAGCTTGCTGTCAATTGTTTCTGATTCTTCATGACCCCATTTGGGGTTTTCTTGGCAAAGATACTGGAGTGGTTTGCCATTTCCTTCTCCAGCTCATTTTACAGATGAGGAAACTGAGGCAAACAGGGTAAAGTGACTTGCTTGGGGTCACACAGCTAGTAGGTGTCTGAGGCTGGATTTGAACTCAGGTCTTCTGACTCCAGACCCCACACTCTATCCACTGTGCTCCACCTCACTGTTTATCCATTTAGAAATCATCTCTCATGGTCTAAAAATGGAATTGTAGATAGGGCAGACACCAGCTACTGTAATGGTCACGTTGTTGCCTTGGGATGACTTCCCCCCTCTTCTCCTCATTCTTCTAAAGAGTCCTCCAAATTCCTGCCATCATCACTGTGAAAACCTTCCACCAAGAGCTGTTAGCTTCCTCTCTTCCCAAACTGGGAAGAACTACAAATCCCAGGGGGTTTTGTGGCTAACCAAAGACTTAGCAGGAGTTATTACAGACATGGCCAGAAACAGGCTGTCAGAACTCCAATGGATGTGTTGGATTAGAACCAGGCAGGAAATAATCTCCTCACGCCTTGCCTAACCAATCAGGAAGGGCCAGTCTGAGCCTGTGCTAAGGACTGGGTTCTTACTAGCCAGCCTCTTCTCCATTATGCTAACTAAACATTTTACGAGGTGTCCAAACTTGTGCTGCAAATCTCGGAAGAATCCCGGTGAAAGTGGTAGGTGCCCCATATGCTTTTGAATAAAATAATATCCTGGCTAGATGTAGGTGTGGAGTACAACCACAGCACCTTAATTAAGTGCCACTGTGTTATGAAATGAGCATACAGCAGCCATCATAATTATAGGAATGTTTCTAGTGAAAACCCCTTATTACAGAGAGGGAAATTGCCATCTATGACACTGAGAAAAAGCTCTCATATCACAGAGAAGATGAAACTCAAAGGTTTCTCCTGATGCTTTTTACGTAGGACATCTCTGCTGTTGAAACAAGGAGGAAGAAAGCCTTGCATCACGAGTTGTGGGTGTGCATTCATCTCTTCTTACTGGTGTGTAGCAGGGACAGGGCAGGGACTTCATAGAACCTCCTTCCCAGTCTTGGTCATGCTGCTTCTTAGCTGTCTGACCTTAGGCAAAGTTGTTGTTTTTGTTGCTGTCCACTTGTTTCTGTCCTGTCCAAGTCTTTGTGACTCCATTTGGGGTTTTCTTGGCAAAGATGGTTTGCCATTTCCTTCTCCAGTTCATTTTTACAGATAAGGAAACTGAGGCAAACTGGGTTAAGTGAATTGTCCAGGGTCAAACAACTAGTAAGTGTCTGAGGTTGGATTTGGATTTGAACTCAGGTTGTTCTAATTCCAGGTTAGGGGCTTTATCCACTGTACCACCTAGCTGTCCAAAGTACTTAATTCAATTCAATAAATGTTCATTGTATGCCTACTATGTGTGAGTTGTATTAATCCCTTCATCTAAAAAATTATATAGCAGGGCTAGGTCATCTCTGGTGCCTTCTAACTCCAACTTTATTAGATTCCTTAAATGTGAGGGGTGTGTGTGTGTGTGTGTGTGTGTGTGTGTGGGTGTGGGTGTGGGTGTGGGTGTGGGTGTGGGTGTCTGTCTGTGGGTAGAGGAGCAAGTATGGGGAAGTTGATGCTTTTGATTTTCTAGGGAAGCTGAAAAATATGTAGTACAAATTTATAAAACCAGAAAGAAACTTGGGGATCACATAATCAAACACTCTCATTTTGCAGATCAGAAAACAGACCTAGAACAATGAAATGACTTATTATACAAGGTCACAGAGGTAGCAAGGAGCAGAGACAGGATTTGAATTTGTTCTAACTCCAAAGATGGAACAGCTAGATGGCACAGTGGATAGACACAGTGGATGGCACAGTGGGTTGAGCACTGGCCATGGAGTCAGGAGGACCTGAGTTCAAATTCTGCCACAGACATGTTCAAGATGTGTGATCCTGGACAAGTCACTTAACCCCAATTGCCTCAAAAAAAAAAAAAAAAAGACAAAGAAGATGGTTTGCTGACTACTACTATTTTGAACTCTCCTTGTCACTTTCTTTTCTTTTAACCAAACTTTTCTCCAGATTCATTGTATAGCTTTCTTGTTTGTAGGAAGGAGCCCTCATTTAGCTACTATTATTACCCACAATTTCCCCCCTCACCTTTTGAATGACAACAGACTAAAAAGATGTCTAGGAAATCTGTTTTTATTTATCTAGCTTAGTAACCTTGGTAAAGGGTGGGATGTTTTGGCTTGCCAGCAAATCTAAATCCTCTGGTATCCTTACAGTTTTCTTAACATCCTTTCTGCTCATATGTGTAGAGGGTACCTTTGGGTTTCTGGGTCTAAATATTGCTGGTATGCAACTTGAAAACACTTTCTTAAAAAACCTGTTTCACTTATTTGTTGTCTGCCTGCCCATTTTTTCCCTGTATTCCTCAAGGATCTCTTCTAGCATTAAATCCTATGATTCCAACCCCACTTTTCATGTCTAAGGGACTCAAAGAGTCTGTTTTCTCTCATCCCTGCTCCACTGGGCTTATGACCATTGGGGGTGCAACAAAAACATTCTGTTTTCTGCGTTTCAGAAGGCTCCTGTGGCTACAGTTGCATTTAGTCTGGTGAGGTTTCTAAGCCTTTCTCAGTTTTAATTGGGTTGGTTTTGATTCAGTTCATTTGTAAAATAATAGATTCATTCACTTTTTCATTCACCCACATTCATCCATTCATTAACAAAGGTGTCTCCTATATGAATTGCTGGTTTTAACCTATGTTTTCCTGTTTCAAAGATCATTTATTTTTAATTTTCCCCTATGCATAATGAATCCTGTTCTTCCATTTTTAATTTATGGAATAGATGGAATAAATTTATAGAATAAAACATAGTATAATATGTATTATATAAAGATATAATAACAGTATAATAGTATACATATACATATAATATAATAAACATAGGAGTATGACATAGTATAACAGTATAATAAATATAGTATAATAAAACATAGTATAACATGTTATATCATAGTATAATAAAAAAAGATGATTGCACATGAAACTGCAAATGTACCATGTACAACCTGCTATTCCTTTTAAATATATAACACAGTTATGGTGTAATTTCTTTTTTCTTCTTTCGCCCCTTCCCTTCTGCGCCTCCATAGTTTCCATTTCTACCTTCCCCTCTGATTTGGATGACGCTGGGGCAAGTCTCTTGCCTCTCTCTGTGCTGTTTCCTCACCCATGAAGTAGGGAGCAGTTTCCCCTCCCAGTGCTTTTGTATATTGCAGGGCTCATATCTGTAGTGAGAAATTTGGGGAGTGGAGTACTGTTCTGTCCTATCCAGAGTGAAGCCAGGTATTAAACATGTTCTCTATAGGATGTAGGCTCTATGTTCTGGTCTTACACCACATTGACATAGTAGACTGTTGAGTCTGGAAGTTGGATATAATTTTCCAGTCATCTCCTTCACCAAATTATCATAGAAAATACTGGGGTATAATTCAATCCATGCTTACTAAGGTGGAGAATTCATATCCTTATTGACATAATTACTACTTGAGATATAGGTTGCATTTTCATTTAACTCATCTATGATTTTGAAATGGCTTCCAATGACATTACTGTAGAAGGCCTCTACAGTTTGACTATATTCTTGGTATGATTTAAATCTGTGAATTCTGCCATTTCAGCCTGATCCATTTAGATGTGGAATCTGAGCTCCAAAGTACAGATCGTGTATTAATCACGCATGACCCTGTCAATCCCACAGAACAACATGAGTATTGATGGCGTTGGCATCTTCCATGATGAATTCACAGCTGTTCTCGAGTTTCACAAGTCTTCCTGTGGTTTATAATCACATCTGCTGTTGTGTGTGACACAAATACCAAGTCCTTTAACATTTCCAAAGAAAATCATGTTTCATTTTTATTTAGAATTTTCTTTACTAAATAATAAAAATAAAATAAAATTTGAAAGCAATGTGAAATACACCGCTAACAAAGAAGATATTCTTGGAAGTCTTTGATATAGTTGGTTTTGGTTTGGACCTATCTGGAAAGGCCTTCCACCAACACAGACCTGCCCCTCTATAAATTACAGCTTCCATGGACTGAGGTTCAGTAACTGGCCTATATTCACACAACCAGGATATGCCAAACCTACATCCTATACGATGTGGCCCAATGGAGACTGGGACAGGAGTCAGAAAGGCTTGCTCATTGATTTTAGAAAAAAACGGATAACTTGCATTGAAATAATGAAGAGTGAAGTGAGCAGAACCAAGAGAACATTGTATACAATAATAGCAATATCGTTTTAAGAACAACTTTGAACCAAATCATTTTGACTATTATAAATCCCCAAATTAACTACAAAGGACATATGAAGATGCTATCTGCACCTAGAGAAAGACTGGATAAATAGAAGTATGTACAGAATGATTTTACTGTGTGTGTGTGTGTGTGTGTGTGTGTGTGTGTGTGTGTGTGTGTGTGTGATGTCAGCCATCTCTAGGATGGGGAGGGAAGAAAAAAAGAAATTTACATGATAAATTTATTATATACTTAATAGGAATAGTAAGTTGCACATAAAAATTAAAATTTGCAGTTTCATGTGAAATCATCTTTTTATTATTTTACTGTTATGGAAATTCTTGTTTAATTTAATAAATTAAAATAAATATAATTTAAAAAATACAAACCAAATCTCACTTCTTGTGCTTACTATCTGGTTGACCATGGGCAAATCATCTAACCTCTTTGGGCATTAGGTTCCTTATCTGAAAATTGGGAGTGCTGTGAGATTCCAAACAGTTAATCTATGCAAAGGGCTTTGCAGATTCTAAAAGGCAAGTTATTATGGGTCCACAATCTTCATCAGTTGGTACTAGTTCAAATATATGAGTAGCAGTTCAGATAAAGTTTCTCTTAACTCTTAGATTTGTTCTAGTTTTTTTTTTCAGTTTTAACTTTGTTAGAACTTTTCTCTCGGTTCTAACAGTTCAGTTAGAACTGAAGGGGATCTTGGAATTCATTTCCTTCAAGCCTTTCTTCTTTCCTTCCTTCCTTCCTTCCTTCCTTCCTTCCTTCCTTCCTTCCTTCCTTCCTTCCTTCCTTCCTTCCTTCCTTCCTTCTTCCTACCTCCCTCCCTTCCTTCCTTTTATTTTTTTTATTTAATGGGGTTAAGTGACTTCCCTGGGGTCCCGTGGCTAATAAATATTTGAAGCTGTATTTGACAACCCACTCATTTCATAAATGGGGAAAATGACGATTAAAAAAGTTAAGTGAAGGGAGACAGAATGGGAGGGGATAAAGGGCACTGACATGAGAATTAAAAAACTCAAGTTCAAGACCCCATTCTGTCATTAACTCACCATGGGGCATTGAAGAAGTCACATAACTTTTCTGAACCTCAGTTTCTTTTTTCTTTTTTTCCTTTTTGGAGGGCAATTGGGGTTAAGTAACTTGCCCAAGGTCACATGGCTAGTTTTTTTTTCATGTTAAGTGTCTGAGGCTGGATTTGAACTCAGGTCCTCCTGATTCCAGGGCCAGTGTTCTATTCACTGTGCCACCAAGCTGCCCTAAACCTCAGTTTCTTTTTTTTTTTTTAAGCAATTGGGATTAAGTAACTTGCTCAAAGTTACATGGATAGTTATTTATGTGTGGGTGCTAAGTAACTGAGGCTGGAACCAATCCCGGGTCCTCCCAACTCGGGGGCCGGCACTCTTACTCACTGCTCCACCTAGCCCCTGAACCTCAGTTCCTTTATCATAAATTAAGGGCTTTGACAACAGGGTTTCTAAGGTCCTTTCTGTGCTCCAAAAAGCTATGATCCCACTTGTTTGAGGTCACGCTAAAAGTGAGGGGCAGAGCTAAACCTAACTGGCAGGTCATCCAGGGCTCCTAATAAGAAGTCAGGAAGAAGGATATTTTCCAACATGGCCTTGGAAATAAAAAGGGACATAAAGAGAAGCTGAGGCTTACTTTTTTCACCTAGATCCATATTTCTATGCACACATACAAACATAGGTTTCACAACTTTGGCTAACGTCTATAGCTAGGTCCTGATCACTACCAATAATGAGTCCTGGGAAGTGGTCACATGTATTTAAATTTGTACCATTCAGTGTTATCATTAAATAAAACATAGTAATTGGTTCCAGCCTAATGGATATATGAAGTGCAAATTTTGATAATTCTTCTGTAATTAACAAAAGATTAAATTTTATTTTTACTTATAATTTCATCATCATTTCTTTTCTTTTTTTAATTTTAATTTTTCTTTTTAAAATTTATTTTTAGCTTTCAACATTCATTTTTATAAGATTTTGAGTTCCAAATTTTATTTCCTCCCTCTCTCCTCCTCTTCCCTACATAAGATGGTAAACAATATGATATAGGTTATACATGTACAATCATATTAAACATATTTCCATATTAGTCATGTTGTGAAAGAAGAATCAGAGCAAAAGGGAAAAAAACACAAGAAAGAGCAAAGAAAAAAAGAGAGAAAATAGTAGGCTTCAGTCTGCATTCAGACTTTCTTTCTCTGGATGAGGGTATTATTTTCTATCATGGGTCTTTTGGAACTGTCTTAGATCATTGTATTGATGAGAAGATCCAAGTCTATCAAAGCTGGTCATTGCACAGTGTTGCTGTTACTGTGTACAATGTTCTCCTGGTTCTGCTCACTTCACTCAGCATCAGTCCATATAAGTCTTTCCAGATTTTTCTGAAGTCTACCTGCTTATTATTTCTTATGGAACAATAGTATTCCATTACATGCATATACCACAACTTGTTCAGTCATTCACCGATCGATGGGTATCCCCTCAATTTCTAATTATTGACCACCACAAAAAGAGCTGCTATATTTTTGTACGTGTGGGTCCTTTCCCCTTTTTCTTGATCTTCTTGGGATACAGACCTAGTAGTGGTATTGTTGGATCAAAGGATATGCATAGTTTTATAGCCCTTTGGGAATAGTTCCAAATTACTCTCCAGAATTGATTGGATCAGTTCACAACTCCACCAACAGTGCATTAGTGTTCCAACTTTCCCACATCTTCCCCAATGTTTATCATTTTCCTTCACCACCATTTTCAAAAACCTTTTGTCCTTTATTGAAGAGAATCTGAATTTCTTTAATTTTTCATTTCACACTATGAAATGGTGTCAGGTTTTAGATTTTTTTTACACATTCATAATAATGTGATAATCAGGATAAAAGTGCTTCTTAAATTAAATACACATAAACCAGTCTTTAAAATAGAAGTATAAATAGGAGTACAATTATTAAAATTGCCAATTGTTCTTCCCCATTGTGGGCATTACACTCGTAATGCATGGATTTGTGTACTAGGTACATTCAGTGCTTGAGAGATTCGTACTGGAGACTGGAAGGTGCTAATTCTAAAAGAGAATTTACAACAACGTTTTCATTAAAACATTATGGAGGAGGATGGAGGATTAACAACATCATGGCCTCACCAAGCAGCAAAAAAGAATGACATCTTGTAGGATAATAGCTTCAGAGCTATAAGGGAATTTAGAGGTACTTTAGCTCAACCCTTTCATTTTACAAATTGGGAAACTGAGGTTGGGAAAACTGACTTGTCCAGTAGGAATGGACAGAGTACTGGGCATGGAGTTAAGAAGATCTGAGTTCAAATTTGGCCTCAGACAATTACTAGCTGTGTGATCCTGGGTAAGTCACTTAAACTCTGTTGGCCTCAGTTGCTCCAACTGTACAATGGTTATAATAATAGCAACTACGTCACAGGGTCATTTTGAGGATGAGATGAAACAATATTTGTAAAATGTACTTAGCACAGTGTCTGATACATAGTAGGCACCAGATAAATACTTATTTCCCTTCCCCTTCCAAGGTCACACAGGTAGCGTGTAGCAGGGCTGGGAACCCAACCTATCAACTCTGATTCCAAATCTCTTTTTGTTATACCATGAGGTATATACTATGAGACATAATGACAATGTACCACTGTTCTCTATACTTGGGAGGAGGTCATATACACAGATTCATCTTGTTTGGAATGACGCTCTAATGGTGCCTTGGCCTTACCTCTTCTAAGTCTTACAAAGGGCATGAGAACACTGGATATGGAGGTCTGTTGTTTTGGTGGAGGTCTCCAAAATTCATTTTTTTGACTCCCAGGGAATTTTGTCTTGATTTTGGGACTGAAAGAGGGTGCTGATGTGACTATACTTTTTGCTTTTGATATTATAGGAAAGAAGAGAAACTGCCTGGAGCAGGGAGAGAAGCTGAAGAGAGTCAAGAGAGAGTAGAAGAGGTGATGGAGGGAGCTGTCATGAGGAGCTGGGATTCCTGAGACCAAGTATGTAGGAAAAAGAGCAGACTCCTCATTGCAGAAACAGGTTAGAATAGCAGATCAGAGCCAGTAAATGGCACCCTTCCCAACCTTTCCCCTTACCCTCATTCTTTTTTTTTAATCTATTTTTTCCAATTACATGTAAAGACATTTTAAACATTCATTAAAAAAAAACATTGAGCTCCAAATTTCCTCCCTTCCTCCCTCCCCTTACCTAGTAAGGAATTTGATATAGGTTATACATGTGCAATCATGCAAAACATATTTCCCTATTAGTCATGTTGTGAAAGAAGACACAGACCAAAATGATTCTTAAAAGATTTTTTTTTGTTTGTGATGTGTGTGTGTGTATTCATATTTGAATATTTACTTTGTGTAATGTTTACTTTTCCTAAAGTTAGCAATCTGGGGGAGGAGCTGCTAACTTCCACCATTTTGAATCTGTGGGTATTATTGTTGGAATACAGTTGAGAGAAAATGATTAGGGAGATTCCTAGGAGAGGAGAGAAGCATATATTAAACTGTAGTATTTTGTCAAAGTTTGATTGAACTGGCTGGGGGTTAGAGGCATAGGAGAGAGTTATTTGTTTTTGATAATTTCTTCAAGACAAAAGAGGAAGTGAGATTCCTATAGGTGGCAGTAGCAGTAATAACTGGGTAGTAACTATTTTTCCTCATTTGGTTGGAGAGAAAAGCCGTTCAGAGAGGGGAGGTAATGAGGAAGGAGATGGGAGAGAAAGTCACACACAAAGGCAAGCCTAGACCACACCAAAAAGGTAGGGGGCGTGTAAGAGCAACTGAAAGCTCTGACTGCTAACCAGCTCAGCAGAGTATCTTACCATCCTACTGCCATAACCCGATGTTTAAAGCAACTGCTGCCATTCTAAGTGGCATGTGTAAAGCAAAATATACTGTGTGTGTGATTTCTGCCTTGCCATGGTCAGTGCCTACCTATTCTTTTCCTGAAGGAAATCCTCGTCATCTAAAGGCATGAAACAAGTTACAGGGCATTGGCTTCTCTCTTCCTAAACCATAGTTTCCCACATATTTCTCTCTTTCCTCACCTTTACGCTGAAGTCACCAGTGTAAGTCACCAATATTGATTTAATATGAAGGATCTTAGCAGATTTTTTTGTATGTTTCTTGACTAGATTCTCAGTCATAAAAACTGGTACATCAGTTGTAATTATTTTTGTAAGGGTTGTGGTAGGAATAATAGGAGACTGGGCTTAATTGTTTTCCTATAAAAGTCAATGAAGCTGTCCCTATATTTGATTGACTCAGGTGCCTAATATTTAAGTGTCTCCCCAGTTGCCTAAAGGCATAAAAGAGAACAGTCCATGAAAAATGGGGCCCCTTAGGCTTTGAAGATGTCCCACAAACGGGAAAGGCATCATGGGCTGTTGGGAGTCTTTGTCTGTATAAGACCTTTTGGTAGTTTCTATGCTTCTTGTTGTTGGTAGGGCCAAATGGAAAATCAGAGTTTCTGGAGTCATCATGTGTGGTTAACACAAAACAACATTGAGTCCCAAAGGAGAAAAAAGGCATTTCTTCCCAGAGATGGTGATGGAGGCCAGAGTACTTTGCTATGCCAATTCCTCTTCCAGTAACCCTGTGTGGCCTGTGAGGAAGGAAGATGACAAGACAGGCAGTTAGGGGACACAGTGAATAGACCTTCTGCCTTGGAGTCAGGAAGATGAGTTCAAATCTGGCTTCAGATACTTAACCAGTTATATGATTCTGGGTAAGTCACTTAACCTCTTCCTGCCTCAGTTCCTTCTATTGTAAAATGGGGATAATAAGAGCAACTTCCTCCTAGAGTTAATGTGAAGACAAACTGGGATAATAGTTATACCACATTTTGCAACCCTTATAATACTATATAAATGCTAGTCATTATTATTAATTAACCGGTGGTTTTCAGTGGACTAAAGGAAGGTGAATAACGTTGCCATGCTTGCTACTGCAGTCATCTTAGGTCATAGTGATGTCATGGACCAGGTTGCCCAGACCCCCAGTAAGTGTATGGGGGTGTTCACCTCTCCAATGTCTTTTTGTCTATTCATGTAATGGAAGTAAGTCATAAGCAGCTTGCTTCCACCTTTATTCTTCCATCAGTCTTCCTTAGGGTTACTTGAACTCTGTTCATGCTGCTACATTCTGGGGCACAGAGACCCCCCAATTCCTGAGGGCACTGATGTATACCACTATATTAATGACATAATGTCAACTAAGTCAGAGGAGGCCCATGGTGTGGAGGCCTTAGATCTGATGGTGGCTGATAAAAAGGCGTATAATATAGTGAATAGGGAGTACCCTATTCACTGATGACCCTCACTTCTCCATAATCTAAATAGGAAGACCAGAGATTAGGTGGACTGTCAGTTTTGAGGAATCCACATTCTTTACTTGGTACCCTGATGGCCTACATCTACCTAAGTCATCTATAAGGCTGCCTTTTTGAGTTAGGGAAGGGCTGACAAATGGAGGCACCCCTGGAAGACCCAAAGTAGTTGACCACCCAGCATTCTCTCCCTCTGGGTCCTTACATCCTCCAGGACTCTTGTTTTTTGGGGGTCTCTGTCCATAACAACCAAGTCAAGTAGAGCTTTAAGCAGGCACATCAGGTCGACCAGACAACCATTGAGTTTCTGTAGTGCAAACTCCCCAAAGCCCCACTCACTAGGTCACTTTAGAAAAGTAGTTGCTTGTAAGACCTTTAGCCTTTGTCTGCTTTAGCTTCATCATCTGTAGAATGGGGATAATAAGTACCTGTCTCCCAGAGTCCTTGTGAGGATCAAATGAGAGAATATTTGTAAAATATCTTATGAATCTTAATACACTAAATAGAATGCCAACAAAAAGAAAAAAAAAGGAAAAGTAGTGGCTTGCCTAATCCTGGGTGCTGGTGAATGATGCAGGATCATAAAATTACCTTTTGGCCAGTCATTTATTATGAGTTAGGTGATGCAGGATGGTACCTCTGATAAGATGAGTAGGGCCGAGAAAGCCTTGATCATTTTTTATTAATTGGGACTAAATTTAAGATCTCTATGGCATTTAAAGATATTAGAGTTCTGGAGAAAAACAAAACTTCCACTAGAATGTAAGCATATGTATATGAGATAGAGAGCGGTGTCAGGGTATAAAATGAATAATTTCCATTATATTAAATGAAAAAGTTTTTGTACAAATAAAACAAATGTAGCTAAGATAAGAAGGAAGGCAGAAACTTGGGGGAAAATTTTTATAAACAGATTCTCAGATAAAGGTCTCATGTCTCAAATATATAAACACCTTTGTCAAATCTATAAGAATATAAGTCATCCCCCAATTGATAAATGGTCAAAGAATATGAACAGGCAGTTTTCCAATGAAAAAATAAAAATAATTCTTAGCCATATGGAAAAATGCTCCAAATCATTATTGATTAGAGAAATGCAAATTAAAACAACCTTGAGATATCATTTTATACCTATCAGATTGGCTAAAATGATGGAAGGGGAAAGCAATAAATGTTGGAGGGAATCTGAAAAAACTGGGTCACTAACTCACTATTGCTGGAACTATGAACTAATCCAACTGTTTTCGAGTGCAAACTGGAATTGTGCCCAAAGAGTTATTAAACTGCCTACACCCTTTGACACAGCAATACCACTACTAATTCTGCTTCCCAAGATGATTAGGGAAAAAGAAAAGAACCCATATATTCTAAAGTGTTTATAGCAGCTCTCTTTGTGGTGGCAAAGAACTGGAAATTGCAGGGATGCCCATCAGTTGGGGGATGTCTGAACAAGTTGTGAAGGAATACTACTGTGCTATAAGAAATGATGAGCTCGATGATGTTAGAAAAACATGGATAGGTTTATATGACATAATGAAAAGTGAAATGAGCAGACCCAAGAGAACATTGTATACAGTAACAACAATATTGTTTTAAGAACAACTTGGAATGACTAAGTAATTTTGACTATTATAAATACCCAAATTAACTGCAAAGGGCCTATGAAGGAAGCTACATATACACACACATTTGTGTCTAATGGTAACCATCTCTAGGGCAGGGGAAGGAAGGGGAAAAATTAAAAAAAATGAAAGTTACATGATAACTTTATTATATAATTAGAAAGAATAATAAGTTGTACATAATAGATTTATAGTTTTGTGTATAATCTTTTTTCCTGTTCTATTATGTTATATAAATGCTTGTTTTATTTCTTAAGTTCAGAATAAAATAAATAGAAATTTTAAAAAGACTATAGGCCCTTCATCATCATATAGTTTCTTCCATTTCCTCAAATGTGTATTTATATTTCTACATTTCTCTTGACTCCTATTATTGAATTTCAAAGTTTTTATTCATTTCTGGTCTATCTGGCAACATCACTTGTTATCACATAGAATCACATATTTCTGTTTGGGCCATTCTAATTTGTAAGGAGTTGGGTAGCATTTTTTACTTCCTATACTACACTACTCATTTTCCTTCCTTCTTTTTGTCTTGGTAGCCCCAATAGACAGGCAGACTGGAACCAGCTGTCATTTTTATTTATTTTTTAATTTTTAGTTTTTGCTTTTTGGAGGGCAATTGGGGTTAAGTGATTTGCCTAAAGTCACATGGCTAGTAAGTGTGTTGTGTCTGAGACCACATTTGAACTCAGGTCCTCCTGACTCCAGGGCTGATGCTCTATTCACTGTGCCACTTAGCCACCCTGCCAGCTGTCATTTTTAGTATGTAGAAAATTTTATCTTATAGAATTCAAGGGGAAAAAGAGAGTTAAAATACAATCAACCCAACTCTCTTGTTCCATTATCCCTTGAGCAGTACTAGAAATCTTCTCAGATACAAGTAAAGGGTAGGAGAGTATTTATTTATAATTCCAAGATTGTCTGAGTTGGTTCCTACTTATTAAGGTGAGTGTTGTCCTATAAGGTTTTTCTCTAATCATAGCGTAGCAGCAAGAATTGCTGAGTCAAGCACATACCGTGCTTTATGGGAGATTAGTTTTGTAATGAAGTGTGAGTCCAAATGAAAAAGATTTTTTTCAGCATAAGAATTTATCCCTATAAAATCAGGAAACAATCAATCACCAATTCTACAAGCAAATCAGATAGTTCTTTGTGATATATCTAACCATGATTAACCATTTTGGGGCTATCAGAGGCTAGAGTTCTGCACTATTCTTGTTCTCTTTGCTCTGACCCAGGCATGGGGTCCAGACTGAATTCACTCCTGGGGGAGCCTAGCCTCTAATGAGAAGGGGTATAGGCTCCCTGTTCTCCCACTTTCCTTCTAATTAAACCCCAATCCAAGTGCTGGAGGGATGATTTATTTATAACTTAGGTTCCTTCTTTGAGTTTTTCCAAAAGGAAGTGTCTTCCAAAAAGGCACTCAAACTACAATATAAATTAGTTATGGGGAAGGTATCTTTTTCCCTTCACACAAAAGGAATGTTAAATACAGAACTCTCACAAGTGAGTATTTGAAGGAAAACAAAACAAACTGAAAGTTCAGTAGAGTTTAATTTATAAACTACTCTCACATCGAATGGGAGGCTGACACAGGAACCTCATCAAAGCCTAAAGCAGATGGGGTGATTACTGATGAGGCTTTTTACATTTCACCTCACCTCTGTGCTGTCCTAACAACTCCCAGTAAGTGTCTGCTGCTAAAAGAGCTGAGCTCGGTCAACCCTCTCATCACTGCACGTCTTTTTCTCTGATGAAGGAATTTTCCTTGATACCAGTCAATTTCACTCAGTGAACCCAGAACCTCCAGATCACTTGAGCTCATAACATTGCCTCGAAGGCTAGACGAGCTCCTCTTGGGAGAGACACAATTCATCTAAGATCAGAAAAGAATAAATAGAAAAGTATAAAAATCAGCCTGGGCCTCATGTACCCCTGAACTATTTGTCACGTTGTTGAGGTTGCCAGGAAGCTGGAGTAGAGAAAGGCATGTCCTTCTCACCTCTTATTGATAGTCTAGGTGGAGTGATATACATATAACGCCATGTGGGAGCATGAAACAGGAGATTGGACTGGAAACTCTCTCCTTTTCCTCCTCCTCCTCCTCTTTCTCCTCCTCCTCCTCCTCTTCCTCCTCCTCCTCCTCTTCCTCCTCCTCCTCCTCCTCATCCTCCTCCTTGTCCTCCTCGTCCTCCTCGTCCTCGTCCTCCTCCTCGTCCTCCTCGTCCTCGTCCTCGTCCTCGTCCTCCTCGTCCTCCTCCTCCTCCTCCTTCTCCTTCTCCTTCTTCTTCTTCTTCTTCTTCTTCTTCTTCTTCTTCTTCTTCTTCTTCTTCTTCTTCTTCTTCTCTCTCTCTCTCTCTCTCTCTCTCTCTCTCTCTCTCTCTCTCTCTCTCTCACAAATGTAGCACTCCCATGGGGCAGGGGGATCACTAAAGGACCACCCAGGGTTTGCTATGTCATACTAAAGTAATATGTCTTTCCTGGGTCTACACATGTCTGAAAGCAGCAATGAAGTTCATCTTCCACAAAAGGTCCAAGGTCCCTGGAGCCCTCAGAAGCTGCTACCAGATGTATATTTCCTGAGATGACCATAATTGAAAATCTTTCACACACTCATGTATTCTAGAAATCAGATAACTTTCTGCTAAGAGGATAATTTTTCTTCTTTTTGGGGGAGTAATTGGAGTTATGGAAAAATGAAAAATTTTGAAAAATTTTCAAAAAATTTTTATAATTGTATCTACAAAACATCCCCCATAATTTTTCTGAGTGCTCCATAAAGAAAGGGCATCTTCTGCCTTGTATTCCCTCTCTCTGCCTATGACAGTGCCTTGAATCAGGTTCCAGTCTATTTTTTTCTGGCCAAATCTCTACATAGTTGCTCTACATTCCAACTCCATGCCTCCCTTCTCATCCCTGCCTTCTTTTGTCTCTATGTCTTTGATACAATGTCTTGCTTTTCAGGAGTCTTCTGTGCTGACTGGTATACAAGTTGGGCTTCAACATCCTTGAGCTATTGTTTCAGTGTATCATCTTCTGGACTTTTTTAGCTGTTATTTTGTATCAAGGTGATAATTTATTTCAGTTTCTAGATGTTTCTTTTTGATTATCATATTAATATCTTGATTCCTTCTTAATGTCTTGCATTATATTTCTTCTTCATCTAAGATATCTTATGTTCAACTCTTTCTAAATTGTTATCATCTTTATTTAGTTTTTTCCCTCCAAATTTCTCCTTTATTCTCTTAACCACAAAGATCTTGTTTTAGGGGGGAAATTGCCTACCTTCAATTCTTGGTCATAGTCTCTGACCTCATATCATCGTTTATTCCTCAATACTGGTTCCTTGGAACATTGTAGCCCCAATCCAGAGCTCCCAGGTCAAAGAAAATATTCCAGCAGCTACGAATAAAGAATTCAAATACAGAGGATCCACAATCAGGACCACACGTGATTTAGCAGCCACCACCATGAAGAAGAAGAGAGCTTGGAATATGATAATTTATACAGCAAAGAATAGGGGCTCCCAGCCAAGAATAACTTAATCAACAAAATGAAATATAATCCTATCGGGGGAAATGGCTTTTTAATGAAACAGAGGATTTTCAAGCCTTCCTGAGGAAAACAGCAGAGCTGCATAGAGACTTTGAAGTTTCAATGACAGTTAAGAGAAACATATAAAAGGCAAACATGGATGAAAAGTCATAAGGGAACACAAGTGATAAACTATTTACCTTCTAATACAAGGAGATTATGCATATATTCCCTCTGAACCCTATCATCATCAGGGGTCATAGAGTCTAAGTAGACAAAAGTCTACTTAAGGGTATAAATAGAACCTTATACAAACAAGGAGAAAGGCAAGGGAATTGCTGATATGTGAACCTCATTCTCATTGAAATAGTCAAAGGAGGAAAGATTTCACAAATATACACAGTAGGGCATATACATTTCACTCAATGAAGAATAGAAAGAAAAAAGGAAGAAGAAAGGGTGAAGGAAACTAGAGGTAGGGTAGAATAGGAGGATTAATTCTAAGCAAAACAAACTCTAATTCAGGAGGTATAAAAACATTTATAGCGCTTTTTGAGATGGCAAAGAATGGGAATCTGAGAGAGGTACTCATCAATTGTTGAATGGCTGAACAAGTTATGATATGTAAATGTAATAATACAATGCTGTAAGAAATGAAGGGGATGGTTTCAGAAAAACCTGGGAAGATTTACATGAACTGATACATAGTGAAGTGAACAGAACCAAGAGAATGATTGATACAATGACAGCAATAATATAAAGAAAAACAATTTTAAAAGAATTAGATTTTAATCAGCACAATCACCAATCAGGATTCCAAAGGACTAATAAAGAAACATGCTATTCACCTCCTGATAGAGAGGTAAAAGACTCAGTACAGAATGAGACATGTGAATGCATATATGGATGTTTGCAACTTTTGGACATAGCCAATGCAGAAATTTGTTTTGTGTGACACATGCTTGCTATAGGGATTTTGTTTTTCTTTCTCAGTTTGAGATGAATGGAGGGGGAGGGAGAGAAGGCAGATTTTTGCTGATTTAAAAAATAAAATTTTATTTTAAAAATACTGTTTCCTTCTTTGGACACTGACTTTCTTTGAACTAAGTGCTAATTCTCTTTCTCAGTTTACCTGATGGAATATGGCCACCTATTTTCCATTTGCAACTGAAAATTTTTCTGTTCCTCTGATTGTATCTTTATGGTGGTGATTTTGCATAAAATTGTTGTTAACTGAAGAATGATGAGGTAGGTCCCACTTACTGTTTGGGGGATCTGGAAGGACTCTATCCTTGGTTCCACTCTCATTTGCCAATGCTGTTTGGAATTCAGCCTCTCATAACATCAATCTTGCATTCCTATTTTTGAGGTATTCATCACTTGTGTCTGTCTAGGACAGGATTATAATAGCAGATAGTCCTTTTTCTTCACTTGTATTGTGCTAGTGGTGATCTTGTAGATTAGGTAACTAGTAGAGAAGGTAACTGGTAACTTCTCCCCTCAGTGTTCTTGACATAATCTGGAGAGATTGAGAGGGTGAGCATTTTAGCACTCTGGCTCCTGAGCCACTCCATATCAATAGACCAGTTAACCATCCCCACCAATTAACATCAGTTAGCTTTCATAAAGGAAAGTATAGCAAGGACCAAAGTGTAACAACAGCCTCCTAAGCTTTGAGGCAGACACCCCTCTACACATCCACTTTGTGTCTGTGGAGAATGAACTCAAAGTTAAAATAGTTGCCGTTAAATATTCCCCTTCCCCCAAGCCCTGCCAAACGGGGCAGAGTACTTCCTGGCCAAGGGAATCCTTTTCTCCTTTTCAGGAATTCCCAACGAGTTCACTTCTGGGTTTGGTCTGGATGAGTCTTCCTTGGCTTGTAGGTGTCTAGGCTTCCATATTGTTTAAGTGCCAGCGTGGATCAAGCAGGTCATTCTTCAAGGCTACTTCTTTATCATCTTGGTCATTGTTGCTACTGGCTTATTGTAGAGATCTTTGATAGCTATTACAGCTCTTTAAAGCTCACCAGGTTACAAGCTGGCACATTCCATTTCTGAAATTCATTTATCTAAGATCAGGAAAGCATAAACACAACCCCCCAAAGAAACAGAGGTTCCATGTGTTTATGACCACACAGCAGCTGGGTAGGGAGATAAAGCAGCTGTGGCAGATTAATTCTGTGGCCACTGCTGCTATCCCTCCCCTCACTTAGAGACCTATAGCATTTCTCCTGACTCAAAAAAGCCACCAGGGAAGAGAGTGAATTCTGGATCAGCAGCCAATTAAAAACATTTCATCACCATGCAGTAAGACAAATGGAAACCATCAGATACCAGCATGGGTTATGAAGTGAGGGGCAGGGCCCCTACATTATGTATATCCAGGAGCAGGCTCACCAAGCTGACATACAGATTTGCTAGCAGTCAGGACCTCTAAGGACCAGCTCCTATACTTGGCCAATAGTCTTGCTACTCTGAATCTTGACTGTGGTGTTTTTGCATCAAGTGATTATGAACTGACTGATGTTTCTTTTTTGAAGGATCTGGAAAGATTTCTCTCTCTGGTTCTGTACTCATTCATATTGCTCATTATTTGGAGTCCATCCTTTCTCATACCAACTCTGCATTCTTCTTTTGGGAGCATTTATCACCCATGTGTCCATCTAGGGCACTTGGGAAATAAAAGAAAATCCTGCTTTTTCCCCACTACTATCATGGTGGTGGTCATTTGTGTTGGACTATTGTAACCTCTGTTCTCTTTATCTTCACATATAACACTAACCCATCTGTGTTTCTTTTTTTCCAATGCTCACTATAAACTTTTGTCTTTTACCTTTTAATTATTCTAGTAACTAAATCCAGCTGAAATGTTTGCTTTCTGATATGGCATTTGCTAGACATCTCAGACATTGACTCTTGGGTTGAGTTATTTATTTTTTCGCTAATTTAGAGAGTAGGCTGGCCATTCACACCACAAATCTGGATGGCATTTCTTCTTGGGCCAATGGTTATTGCTGAGCTCTGTAGATGCCATCTTTACACTGAGGCCAACTCCCCAGCATTATTCTAACACTTGCA
This sequence comes from Gymnobelideus leadbeateri, assembly GCA_011680675.1. Taxonomy (NCBI): domain Eukaryota; kingdom Metazoa; phylum Chordata; class Mammalia; order Diprotodontia; family Petauridae; genus Gymnobelideus; species Gymnobelideus leadbeateri. Next base: position 655,783 of record WOXC01005877.1, on the reverse strand, counting down.
AACCTCCCTGATGTGTGATTTCAGGTTTCTCTTTCCTCACAGACCTCACACATTCAAAAGCACATCCTCTGAATCTTTCCACTAAATTAAACATTTTATCTAGCTCAGTTGCCTTCCAGCATTTTAGGCATACTATAGCACACCCTGTCCAAAGCTCTGATGATTTTCCCCCAGGACAGGAGTCCTGTCCCAAAAAGAATACTTACTTGAGCCTGTGATAATTCTGTGATGTAGGAAATCTATATTCAGTTTGAGTTACATGTGAAGCATCTTTCTCTGATTTAAGTGTACCTCCAAATTTTCCCACTGGCAAACCTTCTCTGTGCATGAAATCTTCTAGTTTTTTAATTAACTCCGCCTCCTCCTTGGAGGGTGATTTAGAGTTCAATTTTCACATACTATCCCCTACTGTTACTTTATCAGGAATTTTTGAGTGAACAACTGAGCCTGGTAATTTGCAAAACACTGTAGTTTCTTCTGATCTTGCCCTGCTAATTATAACTTTACATTCTTCTAAAACTTGTTCAGTTCTTTTGCATAATCTTACAATGTGCGTATTCTTATGTTCAGGATACATTATGACCAAACACCCTTTGTATATTTTTATACCGCTTTGCCACACAGGTTCTCTACTTATGTGCATCACTACTATTGTACTCAAAGTTGGTGTGCACTCTTTTCTTCATGGACTTTGAGTGTATTTGTGGGAGAGTGTGCCCCAGAATTTTTGTGGGGTAACATTTTATACCAACTGTTTTTTTTTTACTACACCATATAAATACATGCCTTTGCTAAAAACAAATTGAGGATATCAGCTGATTGTTGTTGGGGAACACTCCAGTGGGGATTTTGGAAGGTACAGTGTCATAAGTTGAGTTCCTTGGGGTTACCACTAGAACCCTAAGACAGTAGTGATAGGCAGCCCTCTATGAACCAATCTGTGAGTTTAACCTAAGTTGTGAGGAGTCACCCTGGAGTTGCTGTTACACACACTTATGTATCTACTGGTTATTTCTTTTTTTTTTTTAAACAAATGCTTTATTAACTTCTGTTTTACATCATTTATTTCCGCCAGATTTTGAGTTACAATCATTCCCCGCCCCCCTTATTCCCCTACCCAATCTCCCAGAATAGCAGTCCCACAAGATATCACTTCCTCCAATCTGCTCTCTCCCATACCTTCTCCCATACCCCCATCGACTTTTCCATTAGAGGAAGGTGAATCTTTGTGTCCCAATGCCTACACATCTTGTCTCCCAATTATAAGCAAAAGAGTATTAATAATAATATTTATATATATTTGAAACATTTAATGTTAAGACCTTGAATTTCAGATCCATTTCCTTCCTCCCTTGTCACCCATTCCCTCTGGGGAGATAAGTAATTCAGTATATGTTGTATATGTCTAGCTATGCAAAACATTATCATAGTAGATATATTGTACAAGGCTGCTTATAATTCCCTCCCACTCATTCCACCCCCCACCTGGTCCATTCCCTACATGATCCTGTCCCTCTTCTATAGTGGGTACTTCCAACCTCCCCTCCCCCCAAGGATGCCCTCCCATCCATCATCCCTCCTCTCATCCCCCTTCCCCCTATTCTGCTGCAGGTTGAGATATCCCATTTAGTATGTATGTCATTCTCTCCCTGAACCAAATTCAATGATAATGTGGTTTTGCCTTTTTTGCCTTCCTATTCTCCTCCTCCCTTGCAACCACTTCCCCTTGCTTCTTCTACATGAGATAGTTTACCCTACCCTGTCTCTCCCCATCTCCTCTTGCCACTTTCCTCTCTCACCTCATAATTTCATCCCTTGAGTATTCTCCCTTCCCAACAAATTCAACCTATGCCCTCTATCCATATATAACTGTAACCATATACACACACATTCACATATGTATTCATATGACCACACACCCTTCTTCCATTATTTTCATAGTGAGAAAGATATCATCAGTCACAGTTATTACTTTTCCATATAGGAATGTAAATAGTTCAACTTTGATAAGTTCCTTTTGATTTCTTTTCCCTGATTACCTTCTCAGGCATCTCTTCCTTCTTGTGTCTGGATGTCAAATTTTCTATTCAATTCTGGTTTTTTCCTCAAGAATGCTTGAAAGTCCTCTATTCCACTGAATGACCATATTTTCCCCTGAAACAAAATACTCAGTTTTGCTGGGTAGGTGACCCTTGGGTTCATTCCCAGTTCTTTTGCCCTCTGGAATATCATATTCCATGCCCTTCGATCCCTCAGTGTAGAAGCTGCCAGGTCCTGGGCTATTCTGATTGTGTTTCCACAATATTGAAATTGTTTCTTCCTGGCTGCTTGTAGTATTTTCTCCTTGATCTGGGGATTCTGGAACCTGGCTATAATATTCCTGGGAGTTTTCTTTTTGGGATCTTTTTCAGGAGGTGATTGGTGGATTCTTTCAACCTCTATTTTGCCCTCTGGATCTAAAACATCAGGGCAGTTTTCCTTGAGAATTTCTTGAAGGGTGATTTCTAGGTTCTTTCTTTGATCATGGCTTTCAGGTAGTCCAATAATTTTTAAATTGTCTCTCCTGGATCTATTTTCCAGGTCAGTGGTTTTTCCCATGAGATATTTCACATTGCCTTCTAATCTTTCATTTGTTTGGATCTGCTTAACAGCATCTTGATTTCTCATAAAGTCATTAGCTTCCATTTGCTCCAGTCTAACTCTGAAGGAATGAAACTCCTCAGTGAACTTTTGAGATTCTTTTTCCATCTGGCAAATTCGACTTTTTAAGGCATTCTTCTCCTCATTGCCCTTTTGGGCCTCCTTTGCCATTTGAGTTAGTCTATTTTTTAAGCTGTTGTTTTCCTCAGTCAGGCTGTTGACCCTCATTTCATACTTTTCATGCATCCTTCTCATTTCTCTTTCCAATTTTTCCTCCACTTCTCTTATTTGATTTTTAAAGTCCTTCTTAAGGTCCTCTATGGCCCGCTCATGTTTTCCCCTGGGGCTTTTGGAGCAGGACTTCTGACCTCACAGTCCTTTCCCTGCTCTATGCCCCCAAAATAGGAGTCTAGGGTTGCATTTTTCTGTTTCCTTTGCCATGGCATGTTGCCACTTAATTACTTGACTTTTGGGCTTGTTGCCACACTGTGGCTTTAAGGCCAGCTAGAGGAATTTTCGTCCCGAACGTGTTGGGGGCAACTTCCGTTTCTGGCAAGCTGTAAACCCACCCACGACTTCCACCCCAGATCACAATCCAGATCCAGGGAGGTTATAGCAAGAGCGATTACCCCTCCAAGACTGATCGCTGGATCTCCCTACAGTTAGCATGCAGGCCAGGAGCTGGAGCTGCCTCTGAAAACTACCAAATGGCTTGTCTCCTCAGTGGCTTCTAGCCTCCAGGGGAGGGAGCCAATGAATTCCCCAAATACTGGTCCCAAAGTCCATAAGACACTAACCTCTTACTTTGTCCTAGGCATGTCTATGTTGATAATTCTGGAATCTCCACAGCTGCTGGTGTTCTGGGTTTCCTCCAGCCGGCTGCTGGCCCTGCTGCCCTGGGGCTAAAACCTCGGCTCACGGAGACCTGGGCTTGGCTTGGCTCGCCACACTGCGCGCTGCCGGCTCCCAGACCGCTGCACTGGTCCTTCCTGCAGGGCTGCTGGGCTGTCCTCAGCGGGAGGTTAGCTTCTCTGTGTTGTTCTGTAGGTGCTGGTGGTTATTTCTCATATAGAAGCTCCTTGAGGGCAGAGACTGTCCAATCTTTGTCTTTGTAACACTCACATCTAGCCTTGTGCTTGGCACATAACAGACACTTCATAAATGCTTCTTGATTGAAAGGAGACTAATTGCCTAATGTATTCTCAATTACTTATATACATTCATTCTTACTTTGATGAGAGATTACAAGATCTCTCATGTCAGAATCTCAGATTCAAAGATCTCTTTAAATCAAGAGTTGGATGTGACCTTAGATCATCTTCTGCAATGTCCTCATATATATGACATAGGGTTCTCTGGTGAAATTCCAGAAAGAACTGAAGATTGGGAGGGGCTAATGGACAGAGACAGAAATGTAAAGGTGAATGCCTTCAGATTCCAAATAGACACCCTCAATTTAGAAAGGATCTGAGGCATGAATAGCTCCATTGCTTATGAAGAGGCCAGAGAGACAATGAATTTGTTTCTAGGGCATAGATTGCATTTATACCTAGCTACATCCCTAGCTACTCATCTACATAAGATTTCCAAAAGGAGTCTGGGAAGTGTGCAACTGATTGAATTGGGAATGATTCACCCTAAGGCAAAATGGAGTGCTTTACTGAGTGAACTGGCTTTGTACCTGGAAGGATTGTTGATCAAGAAAGACTTTGCATCTTTCACCTCCTAGTTGGAGTGCCTCACACCTCAGTGCTGAGGCTCTGTGGGAGTCAAAGAGAGAGTTTTCTGCCATTCCTGCATTAAAGATCATCATTGTCCTAGCTGGAGGGGCACAGTAGTACATTAGCTGAAAAGAGCACGGGAGCACATCCGCTGAGGAGAGTGAAGTACCACAAAGCCAAGCCAGTGGCCAGATGTGGTGAAAGATGTCACATTAAAGAGTGAGCTTAAGGAGTCTAGTGTATTGACCCATCCTGGAGAGATGCCGAGGTCTATGAAAATTATGGCTGCCAAGTAACCGGCTCAGTTTTGTTGCAACTGACCAACAGCTGAGTCAACTATCTGGCCCAGTCCATCATCTCTCCAGAGGCTGAGTGACCTGTCTACCCTGGAATCACAGGAGCCCAGGGTTTGAACAGTATGGTCAGTATACCTTAGTAGTAGCTAACTGACCTACTCTATCCAGTCTGACGGACTGATCCAAGACACCAGGGTTTTGCAGGAGTGAGTCCCACTAAGTAGTGGAATGACTTGCCCATCACTAATACCACCCAAGAAAACCCAAAATTTGGTCACAGAGAGTTGAACAGGACTGAAGTAACTGAGCAACAACAGCATTCTTGTATATAGTAGTGGTTCAAAGGGTTTTATATGTAATACTGACTCTGGGTTGACTTCAACAACTACTGGCACTGGTGATTTCAGTCCCCCACTACTATATAGGGGTTTTCTTGGCAAAGATACTGGACTGGTTTGCCATTTCCTTCTCTGGCTCATTTTACAGGTGGGGAAACTGAGGCAAAGAGGGTTAAGTAACTTGCCCAAGGTCACATAGCTAATAAGTATCTGAAATAGAATTTGAACTTAGGTCTTCCTGACTCTAGGTCCAGCACTCTGTCCACTGAGCCACCTAGCTACCCATATACAAGAAATAGGACCCAGATATTCAGACTTTGCCCTCCTAATCCTAACTCCAATTAGAAGATAGTCATTGCTCAATTTAGGAAGAACTGATCAGAAAGTAGAGCTACTTTATATGGCAGATACATAAGACACAATTTTTTTTTCCTTTTAAATTTATTCACAATTTTTAAATGAACAATTCCAAGTACTATTTGGATCAGTCAGAAATGATAAACCTCCCCAGGATTCCTGTCAATAGTTATAAAATAAAGCTGGACAGCTAGTCAGAATTGAGCTGATTTACTTACTAGTTTAGTCTATAGCACTGCTAAAAATGCTAAAAGCATTATAGGCAAGTTGATTGCTAATTAGCAGAAATCTACAATAACTCTATGCTCTAGGGTTTAGGCCAGTCAGAAGTCATCCTGATTCTCCAACTTCAATTACATAAAATAATTAAGCTCAGATCTCTCATTTGGCATAATTAACAGAGCAGCCATAATTCAGCGTTGGCCTGGGATTAAGCCCTCTTGTTTTGAAAATAAGTGGCTCAGACTGCCTATGCCCAAACATTTTATTTCTCAACACTTGGCATTTATGTTATAGCCGGAGATCTCTTTCCTGGGACAGTATATTATTCCACGGACAATTTTTTTTCTCACATGAAGTAAAAGATGAAATTGCCTTAGATGGTTTAACAGAATAAAAAAACCTTTTTTTCTTTCTCTTTATTTTTGGAGGGGGGAGAGCAAGACAATTGGGGTTAAGTGACTTGCTTAAGGTCACATGGCTAGTAAGTAAAAACTAACAAAAAAAAATCCTGGTTGGTAAAACTAGATCTGAGTAAGGGACCTGTTTCTTTCTAGGTAGAAAAACCAAATGGATTTAACTATTTAAGCCAAACAAGGGGGAGAAATACAGTGCAGCTAAAAACAGTCCCTAGACAAGGGGAGAAGTAGCAGCAGTGGAGGCGAGGGGTCAGGTCCTTTAGAACATATTTTCACCCCCAAACCTCTCTAAAGCTGTGTGGGACACAGCAAGCTCCTGTGTGCTATTACTGCACTCTCTGCCAGGAAATCAGTAGATTTAATAGTAAAGCACATGCTACCTTCCTCTTTTTTTCCATTAGTGGGACTAGTTTTGATCCAATCTGAGACGAAAGCCAAGGCTAAATTATAGAATGAATACGGGGATCAGATTGCTGGTTCTCTTTCCCTCCCTCCCATCCTTCCTCTTCTTCTCCCCCACGTGACTCTGAAATCTTGGCCAAAGCTTTCAGAGTCCCGAGTCCATTTTCACACCGAGGGGAAAAAAAGAGGCAGGAAGAAGGGGAAAGAGGAGGAAAGAGGAGAGGGAGAGAAGAAAAGGGAGGAGGGAAAAGGAGGAGGAGGAAAGGGAGAGGGAGAGAAAGGAGGGGGAGGAGAGACAGATTGTCTTCCAAACTGGGTAGTGTAGATGCAGATAGCCATCTACACGTCTTTTTGGGCAGCGCGTTCCCAAGCGCGCTAGACTTCCTAGATGGCGCTCACTCTCTGGGCTTCTCTTTGCCTTTGTAAATCTTCCCCCATGTGCATTTAAAGATTATGGCTCCCGTCCTGCCCCCGGCCTCACTCCGCAGCGGAGGCTCGGCGGGGGCTCCCGTGCAGTACCGTGCCGGAGGCGGTGGGCAAACAGGTCGCGACGAGCCAGCCCCGCTCCAGCGCGTCCAGCTAGGGCAAAGCAGGGGTGCCAGCTTGGAGAGGGTGTGCGCGTGAGTGTGTGGGAGCGCACGCACGCGCGCGTGGGAGGGGGCCCCCCGGAGGTGGCCAGCAGCACCTCCCCCAGGTTCTCCAGGGGAGCCCTTGGCGGCAGGCGCTGGGAGCCGCCCGCAGCTGCCGGAGAAAGTTTGCAGCTCGCCCCGGCGGCACCGCTGCTTCGCTGGTTCTCCCCCGCGCCGGAGCTCGCCGCTTCGCTCGCTCTCCAGCCTGCGGGCTGCCGCGGGCTGCTGCCCCCGCGTAGCCTCCCCCTCTCCCTCGCTCCCCCGCTCGCTCTACGTAGCGCCCACGTAGGGTGTCAAGCGAAGTTTAAAAAGCTAGCCCGCAGGAGAGCGGGGCGGCACGGGGCGGCGCGGCCCGGCGATCTCCGTCGCCTGCGGGAGCTGAGCGAAGCAGGGCGGCCAAGGTGTCTCTCCCGGGCTGGAGTCGCTGATCCGCGGCTGAGGCTTGGCTCCCGGCTCACGGAGCTGCGGCGGGGGCGCGGGATCCATGGCAGCCTCTCGCCTCCCAGCCTGGCTCCCGGCGTCCCCGTGAGGCTGCGGACAACCCCAGCTCCTCGGAGCAGCTCGGCTGCCTGCACCCCGAAGGGCTCGAGGCCCCCCCGCCAGCCGTCTCTTCCTCCCTGCCCCGCATCGGCGCGGGCTCTGCTGCCCTGGCCATGGAGTACCTGCGAGTGTGGCTCGGCGTTTCGTTCGCCTTGGCGGAATTCACTCCCCTGCCTCCCGTGCGCTCTGGAGGTGAGTCGGGGGGCTCCCCGGCCAGAGCCACCCCGAATGAGTTGGAAGAGGTTGGGGTTGGCGAGGGGCGCGGGGGTTTTTGGGGAGGGTGGAGGTGGGCCTGGAGGGAGCTCCCTTGCACTGAAATACCCTTCCCGGCTGCTTCTGCATTCTCATCATGCTCTCCGAAAAAAGCCCCGCGTGCGTTTGGGGCCGGTGGGGAGGTCGCTCGGTGATTTGGCATCTTCCCTCCTCCCCTAGATGGGGAGAGGGCTTGGGGGCTTCTGTGAAATGGTCCTGTCGGTGCTAAGAAAGGGATCCTCCAAACTGCCCTACTCCGAATGGAAGCACTCCCAGGGCAGAGGGCGTTTCACTTTTGTGGCTCTCGCACCTGGCTCTGTACCTGGTACCTAGAAGGCGCATAATGCGTGCCTGTTAAATGCTAGTAGAGTTGCCCGAGGAGCGCTGGCACAGATCCCCCCTGTTAAGTAGATAGATAGCAGGTTTCCCTTTCTCCTAGAGTTTAGGCGCCGGTCCAGAACAATTAGAAAAAAAAAATCTTCAAAACCGCCCTGGGGCAGACCACGGTCGACCCTCTCTTACTGCCGCCCGGGAGGTTCGAGTTGCCTTGGATCCCCTTCCCCCCTTTAGCCTCGGGGTGTACAGAAGATGAGTCTGATTTCCAGCCTCAGGGTGGCGGGGGCGGGGGGGGAGGGCGAGAGCCTAGCCCCACAGTCCCTGAGATATCCAGAGCCTTCCTCTGTCGGCCAGAGAAATAGAGGCTGAGCTGAGGAAGAGAGGGCGGGCGGGTAAGGAGGGGTGGTCGGTGGGGTGGTCGACCCGGCAGAAACTTAGCCAAACCGGCTTCTCTGAGCTCGGGGAGTGAGTACACTTGGGAGAGGGGGATGGGAGCGGCTGGCTGAATTCCTTAGCTCCCGGGCTTCCCATTCATTATTCATTCTGCTGCGGGCGGGAGGGGAATTCACCTGCCTGTGCCTCTGAGGGGGCTAAGCCGGGCAGGTGGAGCCCAGGAAATCCCACAGGCGGGCTCCTCGGGACTTGGACCGCCAGTGAAGTCCAGGGTCCCGGAGTAAAGCCCTCTTCCTGAGCTCCGGAGCGAAGCCCCCTGAGCCGGGCTGGGGGAAAGGGGACAGTCCCTTGGAATAAGGCCATGAGGTTGGAGGCTGGACGCTGCAGCCTTGGGAGAGGCGGGCTGCAGGGACGAGGGGAGTCGGGCAGGATTCCTGTCCTCTTAGTTAAACAGAATCACAAACATTTAAGTGGCTGTGGAGAAGTAAGTGTTGGTGCTATGCTTGCTTACTTGAAGATTCATTCTGCAAGCTTTCATTCAGGTCATTCATTACCCAGCCCCAATCAATAACCAGGGGAGAGCCCTTAGTAAGAGGAGTTCCTGGTGCATGTGATCCCTAGCTGGACCCCTAGTCCAACACTGCCCCTACCTTCATTTTACAGATGAGGAAACTGAGACCCAAGAAAAGGGAATTAAGCCCTTTGCTACCCTATGGAATGTCAGTCATGAAACGTTTATTTGCTAAGTACCGGATATATGTAAGATTGTATCTGCCCTTCTGAAGCTTTTACATTCTAACAATGATCACAAAAAAAAAAAAATTCCGGTCCTTTGAAGGAAATTATTCCGAGACTTGTCATTTTAGACACAGCCTTTCAGTCTAGAAAAAGTAATTTCTTTATGAAGGGGTGATCTGAAGCATCAGCATTTCACCAACCTGGATTCTCTTTGCCAGGGAACTCCTCAGTTCCCTCCCCAGCCTCTCACTTATGGGACTTGTCTCTGGAATGCAGATTCTGCTTGTGTTTTGGAGAAGCAGCCTCCATTTTTACTACCCTCGGGCCTTTACTTATTAGTTAGAGGCTTCCATTAGGTTTCTTTAGGTGGCTTTTCCCTGGAGAAATGGCTTTTCCGTGTTTGGAGGGGATGAAATTGATTCACTTAAACATGCAGCGGATGAGTTGGGGCATTTGCTGTGGCAAAGAAGGATCTCTGAAGATGAAAATGTAATTATGAAAGATTCCGGGAACAAAATGTAATTTTGGTTTTTACTCTTAGTGACAGCTTAGACTTAGAATCAAACGTAGGAAGATCACAATATCTTTGAACCTTTGGTCGTTGGACTGTTTCCGCATGACTGAAATACTCTCCCTCCTCATCTCAGCCTCCTGATTTCTTTCTCAGTTAAAATCCCACCTTCTACAGGAAGCCTTTGCCAATCCCCTTTAATTCTGCTGCCTTCTAGGGGGCAGCAAGGTGGCCCACTGAATAGAGCACCAGCTCTGGAGTCTGGAAGACCTGAGTTCAAATGAGACCTCAGACACTGTAGCTATGTGTCCCTGGGCAAGTCACTTAACCCCTATTGTTCCCCCCCCCCCAAAGAAATTCTAGTGCATTCTTCTATTGATTGTTTCCAATTTATTCCTTATATACTTGCTGTTTGCATGTTATCCTCCCCCATTAGTTTGTGAGCTCTTTGAGGGAAGGGATTGTTTTTTGCCTGTCTGTACATCCCTAAAGCTTAGCACAGAGCTTGGTAAATAATAGATTTTTAATGAATGTTTATTGGCTGACAGACTACTGATCTGAACACCAGACTCAGACACTTTCCATAGAAACTTCCGTTGGTTTCTTCATCTGTAAAATGGGGCTAAGTCAGATTTGTGCTAACTACCTTTCAAGGCAATTATGAGGTAGGTGAGTGCTTTTAAAACCTTCGAAAGTTTCTAGAGCAGCAAAGGGTTCTTAATTAGCTGCAAAATGATGGGGTTGGACTAATTGATCTCCAAGGTGGTTTCCTCTGTAAGTCTTCTGCTCTTGACTATGTCAGCTGGTTTTTGTTTTTGTTTTTTTTCTTTTTTGGCTACCGTGATAGCACCAACCTCCCAGGGTGGTTGTGAGGTCAAATGAGGCACCATTGCTTGGCACATAGTAAGTGCTGTATAAATGGTAGCTATCATTATTATTAGCAGAAATGTGGAATGTATTGTGCAAGTACTGTTTCCCTCATTGTACAGATGGGGAAACTGAGGCTCAGAGAGAAATGACTTGCAGAATTACATGATGGTGAGTGGTAGGAATCCATTTAAAGCCAGATCTTCAAAGTTTCTAAGTTTAATGCTCTTTTATTTTCAAAAGGGAAGGTGAGCATTTTTATTGTTATTACAAAGGCAATTAAAATGATTTCTTTTTAGTTTTCGACATTTGCTTCCATAAGATTTTGAGTTTCAAATTTTCTCCCCATCTCTCCCCTCCCCCACCCCAAGATGGGGTAGAATTTGATATAAGTTGTACATATACATTCATATTGAATCTAGTTTTATATTAGTCATATTGTAAAGAAGGATTAGAACCAATGGGAGAAACCACAAGAAAGAAGAAAAAAAAGAAAAAAAGAGGGAGAGCAAATATTATACTTCAATCTGCATTCAGACTCCATAGTTCTTTTTCTGGGTGTGGAAAGCATTTTCCACCATGGGTCCTTTGGAGTTGTCTTGGATCTTTGCATTGATAAAAAGAGCTAAGTCTATCAAAGTCAGTTATTGAACATTGTGGATGTTACTGTGTACAGTGTTCTCCTGGTTCTGCTCACTTCACTTTGCATCAGTTCATCTAAGTCTTTCCAGAAAACATAATTTCTTATAGCACAATAGTATTCATATACCATAACTTGTTCAGCCATTCTGTAGTTGATGGACATTGCTTCAATTTCCAATTCTTGGCCACCACAAAAAGAGCTGCTGTAAATATTTTTGTACATGTGGGTCCACAAAGGCAATTTTTTCCTTGTCATATGAATGACCGCAAGAACAGACTAACTGTAATTCTTACACAGGCATTAAGTGGGGCATAGCAGGTGGCTCTAAATCATATGGGAAGAGAATTTTAACTGTAGATCCCCAAATTCCCATCTAAAGAGAGATTATTCCTTGACTTTGCCTTTAAAACACTGTAACTATTTTCTATATCATCTCAACTAAAAATAAATTCAATAGAAAATCTTGAAAGATTTCTGTTTTTTTTTTAAAGGAACTAACAGAAGAAACTAAAAATTTCTAGAAACAAATAGGATATAGACATCTGGCAATTCATTACTAATGAATATCTAATAATAGACTATGTGTATAAGTTGAATGCTCTTTGCACCATATAGCACCCTATAAAACCCCAGCCCAACAACATGAAGTCCCTAGGGTGTGTATGTTTTGTGTAGATACAATCTTTTCAGGTTTGATAGGTCTTTGAAATATCTTAGAATTATATTTCTCTTCCACAAGATTCTTTGGAAACCTATTCTGCCTGGAAAGAAAATGAATGCTAGGAATAAACTCATTTGAAGAACATAGAATGATAGAATTGCCAAAGTGTTAGCTTAGAAATCAGTATTACTCTTGTCTGAAAAAGAATCTAGAGCAGGGGTGGGGAACCTTCAACCTCTTGGTCCTCAAGTGCAGTGGATTCAGTCAAAGGGCTACACTTGGGGACCTAGAAGACCAAATGTTGCCTTGAGGTCACAGGTTCCCCACACCTGAATTCTATAGCATGACATTGGCAACATCAACCTCCACTCAGATCTCCAGTGATGGGGAATTCACTACCTACCAAGGCAGCCCATTTTCGACCCTAAGAAAGTCACTTCCTTGAGTTTATTTCCTTCTACTGTACAACGGGGCTAATAGTGGCACCTATGTTACAGGGTTGTTGGGAGGTGCAAAGAAGCTAGTTTTGATTAGGTGGGGCAGTGGATAGAGGACCCACCCTGGAGTCAGGAGGACCTGAGTTCAAATTTGAAATCGGAGACTTACTATCTGTGTGACTCTGAGCAAGTCACTTAATCCTTGATTACCTTCACAAAAACAAAACAAAGCAAAAAAAAAAAGTTCAAGAATATTTTTCCACATTTCCCATTGGTTGGACACAATGGTGTCTAGAGTTTCAAGTCCAAATCTTAGGATACTATATCAGCAACCACACTGGCATACCCAGGATGGCTGCTAGCACAAGTTCTTAGATCTGCTTTACTAGGAAGGATAGCTGTTTAAGGGGACAACAATCTTTTAAAATTACATTCACCAGTTCAGGGGAAAGGTCAGTACCCTGAACTTCAGAGAAATAAAGACCAACAGACTGCCTGAATCAACTATACACTTTACATACATCCCTGGATCAAGTGAGCCTTTACATCTGAGCAGTCAGGAAGCTCTGAACATATGACCACTCAGAATCTAGACCAGGGAATCACAAGATCCTTATCCTAAGTGAGCCCCCAAAGAAAAATACCAACTCCAAATATATATACACTTCCCAGAGTCAGAAGGCATCACAACCCTTATGACTCAGTGCCTAATTAGAAATTAGCAAAAGGTGTGAAAGTCTTCCAACAAGCCAGCCTCCCCTAAGCGAGCTTCCTTTAACGGGCTCCATCTGAGATCTATTAATGGGTAGGGAAGATCTTAAAATCCCATTAACATTACAGATAGTTAAGGGTAACTGGGTGTAATCAGTCAATGATTCTTTAACAGATGCTGTCAATTTCCATATCCTTCCATCATTTTCTTTAAAAAAACCAATCTATCAAATTCTTGTCTTAAACCTCCCTTCCTTTCTGCCCTCCTAAGCCCCACAAGAGCAAGGTTAAGAATAAGAATTTAAAGATATCAAGATTAAAAATAGAATTAAAAGCTTCCTCAAGTTTTACAAATAGCCCTGTGGGCTACTTTAAAATGGATAGTGCCATACTTATACTTTATAGTGATACCCTACTGTATTCTGTTGCATTAAGCTTAATTGCAGCATAAAAATTACACTAATCCTTCTACCGCACTGTAATTTATAGGTAATTACAACTTTCTCATTCTGAATTTTATTTTCATTTTAAAGAAAAAAATGAATTTCTAAAAGCAAATACTTAGTTAATGTCTTTTTACATTACCCTAGATGAGTAAACTAATTTAGTATTAGCATTTGAACAATTAGTGATATCTCACAAGTAGGATTCTACTATAAACCTGATTTGCCTCAATAACAGTAAAATTCCTTTAATCCCAGACACTTTAGGTGTCCTTCTGATTCTTTGCCCTAAAACAAAAGAAAGGAGAGATGGTTTTCTGTAGATTCCTGTGGCTCTTAGGCTAAATAGCAGTTCTCAAATCATGATCTGAGGACTCTTTGAAGTACTTGAGATCTTTTTGAGGAGTCCATGAGGTCAAAATCACTTTCATTATAATATTAAGATATTTAAATTCCCAATATGGTAAATCTTGATAGCTATAACCCACACAAACAAAAGCTCTTTGTGTGTGTGGGAGGTCCTCAATAATTTGTTAAAGAGCATAAGGGAGTCCTGAGACCAAAAAGTTTCAGAACTGACTTAAAAGCATGACCACTTAGCATCAAGGAGATAGCATTAGATGAAGAGTCGGTTCTCACCTGGAATTGCCCATTCCTCATGTGACTTGATAGGCTATTGAGAAGCAGCATGATCCAGTGGAAAGAGTGTCAGATTTGAAGGCAAAGTCTGAATTTGAATCTTGCCTCTGTGTTCTGTCTCAGGTCAGTGCACTGGTAATTTAGTTTTGAGATTAAAACAAAATGAGACGCTTCTAGGTCATTCACCAGTAACAAAAGGAAATTTACTTAGCCATAGCAGGAGAATATTCAGTAAGGATAGGTAACAAGGATGTCTCTTTGTTGATGAAGTTGATGAAGCTGAAAGAATTTCCCTGGTTTGAGATTCCCAGTTCACCAGCCCAGTAACAAAACATGCCTGGAGTTCCTCAGGGCTATTTTGAACTCAAGTGGCCAAGAAGTACTGTCAGTGGCTGAGTCCTTGGAGCCAATCGAATCTTGAAGATGACTCCACACAGGTAGGAATTAAGAGAATATGGTGAGAACAAAATTCTAACCCCTCATCCCCATGCAGGATAGGCTAATTTTTTTCTTAAAAGGTACTGAAATCATCCTCAAAACTTCTATTAGGGAAAAAGTGAAATGGGAGAGTAGATGGGGCAAATGAAAGAGGTGATAGGAAGGTCTCTACTCTCTGGAGAGCACAAGGGGGAGTCTCTAAAGGTAGCACCAATCCCTTTCCATCTTCTCCCTTAGTTCTTGGAACATGTCCATGTTTTTTAATGGCTCTCCACTGTCATTGGGATGCTGCAAGTGATTGGTGTCTCTGTATAAAACCCATAGTGGCAGAATTCAGCCTGTGAGGTCTCCCTGGGATGCTGTTTGGGCTCCACCATCATTCTCTCCACATCTACCAATGTCATGTCTTCTTATACTTCCCATCTCCTTCTTGGCTTCTATCTACAGGCCCTTTCCAAGGTCAGGGTCAAAGGCACTCTCATTAGTTTTCACTTTAAGTCTGAGAACCCCTTCTGAGCTTATGGAATGCTGAGAAGACAGTTTCCTTCCCCCTCCCACAAGCCTTTTGGCCGAACTCCAGTAAATTCTTTATGTTAACAAGTTAGAAACTATGGGGGGAAGGCTCCTTTCTGCCTTCTGCCCTGAATCTTGATTTGAGTCATGCTAAATGTTTTATATGATTTAGGTAATATACTGAAAGACTTATCAAGGGAGAAGAAATTAGGTTTTTGACATTATTCAGTGAGCATTTATCAAGCATGTACTATGGCCCATCACTATAATGGGCACTAAGAAAAGATAGAGAAAAATAGAACAATTCACATCCTCAAAGAGCTCCCATTCTCTTGCAGGGTGGGGAAGGGGGACTGAAGCAGATGTACATAGATGAGTAAATATTATATGTATATCTCCTCAAGAAGGATAAGACAAGTGGTGAAAGTCACTTATTCACTCAAGGAGTATTTGACTCCGAGTCTGTTCTATGTCAGGCACTGTTCCAAGTGGCAGGGATGCAAGGAGGGTGCTAACAAATGGAGGGGGAAGTGGGGTAAATAAGAATAGACTTCCTGTAGGAGGTGGTATTGGAATCGAGCATTAAAAGAGACTAGGTATTCTAAGAGCTGAGATGAGGGGAAAGTTCATTCCATACATGGGGGATAGTCCCTGCAAAGGCATTGAGATGGGTGTTGCTTTCTCCCATAGAGAGAATTGGCCACTTTTTTTGAGTGTGAAGGAGAGTAATGGGTAATGAGCTTCAAGAGGTAGGTTGGAGCTTATTGTGGAGGGCTTTAAATGCCAAACATAGGAGTTTATATTTTATCTTTTTTTTTTTTTTTTGCCTTTTGGAGGGCAATTGGGGTTAAGTAACTTGCCCAAGGTCACACAGCTAGGTGTTTGTGTGTGTTTTAAGTGTCTGAGGTCGGATCCCAACTCAGGTCCTTCTGACTCCAGGGCTGACGTTCTACTCACTGGGCCACCTAGCCGCCTCTATATTTTATCTTAAGGATGATAGGGAGCCATTAGAAATTCTGGAGCAGGAGAGCGATCTGGTTGGATGTGTGCTTTTGAAATATTAGTTTAGTGGCTCCATGGGGATTGGATTGGAGAGGGGAAAGCAATTAGGAGGCTAGTGCAAGTGTGCTAGGAAAATGTATGGACATGAATGATTGATTCTTCTGAAAATATTTACATTCTTTTACACGTTCAAGAGATAACTTTCTCTTCTCACTTTATTTATCCAAAGGTAAAACCGGTTCTGGTATGAGTTGAATGTACATAATGGATTTCTTTTTTGTGCTGTGGAGGCAGTTTGACCTAGTGGAGAATGCATTGGGTTTCTGTAGTCAGAAGCTTTAGGTTTTCATCCCAGCTATGTCTCTTTTTGTCTGGGGTGGGGGTGGGACCCTCAGGCAAGTCACTCACTGAGCCCCGATTTCTTCATCAGCCTACTGATTGTCACGGGGGCTCTGACCTACTCAGTTTCTGAGCTCCATTGCCTTTCTTTAGGCAACCTGATAGCCCCTCTCTCCTAGGCGTCACCATGTTGAGTGCAGATGCCTGATAGGCATTGCCCATGTGCAGCTCAGAACTCCTGCACTCAGGAGATCTGCCAGCCCCAGCCTCTCTAGAAGCTGGGATTACGGGCATAGTTCAGTGCCCAGCTGGGATGATTTTGTTTAATTGTTTTTCTTTGTCACAAGGGAGGGTTCAGTCTGAGGGGTGGGTGAGTGGGAAATGCCAATGACAAAAGACATAAGTAAAATGTACTTAAAATATTTATTAATGTGAGGCTCTTTAGTAGTGCTGTGGGGGGAATTTTGATAAATAAATCTTGATGATCATGATGATGATTGAGGAAGCTAGCATCTAAATGTCTCATTTTATCTTCACAATCACCCTGGGTTGCAGGTGCTATTATATTTTTAATTTAATAAAATATTTTATTTATTCTTAGTTTTCAGCATTCAATTCTATAAGATTTTGAGTTATAAATTTTCTCCCCATTTCTCCCCTCCCTCACCCCAAGACAGGATTCAAATTGATATAGCCTGAACATATACATTCATATTAAACCTATTTTCACATTAGTCATGTTGTAAAGGAGAATTAGAACCAATGGGAGAAACCACGAGAAAGAAGAAACAAAACAACAAAAAAAGAAATCTGCATTCAGACCCCATAGTTCTTTCTCTGGATGTGGACAGCATTTTACATCATGAATCCTTTGGAGTTGTCTTGGATCCTTGCATTGCTAAGGTCTATCAAAGTCAGTCATAGCACACTGTGGCTTTTGCTGTGTACAGGGTTCTCCTGGTTCTGCTTACTTCACTCAGCATCAGATCATATAAGTCTTTTGAGGTTTCCCTGAAATCTGCCTCCTCATCACTTCTTATATAGCACAATAGTATTCTATTACATTCACATACTACAACTTGTTCAGCCATTCCTCAACTGAGGTAGGGGAATAACTGCTATTATTCTCCCCATTTTACAGATGAGACAGTTGATGTAGAGAGAGACTTGAACAGGGTCATACAGCTCATATCTGAGAAAGGATTTGAACTTAGGCCTTTCTGACTCCAGGTCCATTACTACACACGTGCACACACACACACACACACACACACACACACACACACACACACACACACACATAATAGTCCCTGCTCTCAAGATGCTTATTTTATAGTTATAGATATAAGGTATGTATAGGGAATATTGAAATGATATGAGATACCACAAGGAGTGGTGATGAATCACCAATAAATGATTGAATTTACAGGAGAATGCCAATGGCCTGTTATTGGGGAATGGAGGTGGGGGATCATCCTTGAGCCAGAGGAAGGGGAGACCATTCTGGACTGTGGGAATAGCTTTAGTGAAGGTACAAGGGTGGGGGAAGCACATGGATACATTTAGGGGATGGAGAGTCTATTAAATTGTTGGTTTTCAGAGGAGCATTCTTGTATACAAGTAATGAGACATGAAGCTGGCAAGGTAGGCTGGGAGCTGGAATCTTGGCAGCCTTTCTGAATTAATACAGAGGAAATTTTATAGTGTATTTATAGCATGCCATTATAAATGAACTTGTTGAAAAATGTGAAAAGCGAGTTTTAATGGCATTGTTGCAGGGGTCACAATGTGTGGGGGTAGAAGGTAGTAAGAAGACGCGACTCCAGAGGAAAGAGTTTCCTGTCAAACCCATTAATTCTCTGTATGCTGTGCTGATAACTGTATCTGTTGCTATATAATGCGCACATTTTAATTCTTTGTTTTGTTTTTATCCCACAGGTGCTTGTGGCTTCCAGGGCTCATTGTTCTTGGTAGGTCATTTTTAATATACTTGGTCTGTTTATTTTGTGAGTAAAATAATTTCTGAAGGGTAGCAGGTGAGTCAGTTGACCTTATGAGTTCTTAATATACATATTTTTCATCTGCTCTTTGAATATTATCCACTATCCCGACACATTCATACTCCTTTCCCTTGGGAATGTAATCCACTGGAAATGAAATTCACTGACTTTTTTTTCCTTTGCATTCTAAAAAGGCCCTGTTGTATTCTTTCATCGGGTAAATGAGACCCTCGTATCAATGTCAGATACAAATTAGAGTGTGGTTGGCTCACCCTCAAGATGCATTGGTATTTTCCCCATCAATTCTTATTCGAGTTCCTCTTTAATTCTAAGGCCTTCTGTCTGTTTGTTATCCTTTTTGTCTTACACATAGTTCGTTTGGATATATTTGTTTGATTTTTTCCCCATTAGATTGTAAACTCCTTGAGGGCAGGGGCTGTCTTTTGTCTTTGTTTGGATCCCCTGCCCTTTGCATGATACTTAAAAATGGTTATTGATCCACTGACCCTTTTTGAAATAGAACATTGAATCCATCAGGATTTGGAGGACTTCAGACACTGTCATAAAGTTTGGTGGTGGTTCAGTCGTTTCTTAGTTTTGTACAACTCTTCATGACCCTATTTGGGACTTTCTTGGTAAAGATATTGAACTGGTTTGCCATTTTACATTGTACAGATGAGGAAACTGAGACAAATAAGGTTAAGTGATTTGCCCAGGGTCACACTGCTAGTAGGTATCTGAGGCTGGATTTGAACTCATGAAGATAAGTCTTCCTGATTCCAGACCCTATCCTCTATTTATTGCACCATCTAGCGTCCCTAAAATCTTATGTACAAACATGAACGTTTTTCTTTGGAAACTGCCACATTGAGCATTATACATAGGGAATCTAGTAACATAATGATTTGGATCAAATAATAATAAAAAATAAAAGCTAGCATTCACATAGTACTATATGTATATGTGTGTGTGTGTCTGTGTGTGTGTGTGTGTGTCTGTGTCTGTGTCTGTGTCTGTATATATGTACACATTTTATCCTCATTTTATCCCAAAAAAATCCTGTGAGGGAGGTGCTATTTTTATCCCCATTTTATAGATGAGGAAACTGAGGCTAACTTGTCCAGTGTTACACAGTAACTGCCTAAGGATTTGGACTCAAATTTTCTTTGGAGAAATCTGGTGTATTTATTCCCATTAAAGTTATAGTAGAATGAATAACTTTGTGAACAGTCCTCATCTGTAATAAATTGTGTTTCAGGTCACTGTCACTTTTATTTTCTTAAACTCTAAAGTTGAGCTGAGTTGCTAGGGAAAGTATTTTCTCATTTCGATTGTTACTGTGGATTTAAACAAATTGATCTTTTCGATCTTCTTTGGTGTTGGAACTATGGGTAGAATCTCTAACATCTAAGGGTCTAAAAAAAGCTAGCATTGTTGGCAATGTGCTTGGAGTTAAACTTTACACAATGTGATTATTTCTCTGGGGATGGAGATTATAAATGAATGACTGAAAAGCATTTATTAAGGATTTTGCTCAGCACTGTGCTAATTGATGAGATACAAGTAGAACAATCCATCTTCCTTTATGTTTTCATTCAGGTATTTCACAGAGAAGGAAACTGAGGCTCAGACTTGGCTTAAGAGACTTGCTTTAGTTAGCATTAAAATCAAGGTCTTTTGACCTGTTTTTTATGTTTTACTTCAGGAATATATTTTTCTGTGTTTGAACATGGGAGTTAATTCTGTTTTGGGTGTTGCCTTCAAACAAAACAAAGGAACAGTACCATTAAGACTTGATTCAGCAGGAGTTAATAAGGGGTTTGGGGGAGGGAGTCATTTTCCCTCATTCTGGCCTCTGTTCAAATTTTCTCTGAAACTTAATCTGTGCTGGGAATAGACAGCTTATTTTGAAGACTAATTTGAAGGGCCACCTTCAATTCAAGTCAGCAGACATGTATCATGTGTTTATTATGTACAAAATACCCCAACTAGAGATTCTGTCTCTCAAACCTTCCCTAGAGCAGAGGAGGTGGTTAAATGCCTGATTTTCAAAGGACTCTGTCTGGAATGAGGGCTACATGCTAAGGGGAAAGTGGTGAGGTTATTTGGCATGTCAACAAAGCAAGGGATCAAGCCGAGTAGGCAATATGTCTAGATAAACTTGAAAAGGAAAGTTTTCCAAGGATAATAAATCCTGCGGAAGGACAACTGTATGTTCTCCAAAATAATTCAGGATGAAGAGAAGAGTCGCCGAGTTCCTCTTGGTGTTGTGGGAAGAGAAATGGGGTAAACTTGGGAACTCAGAGCAAACAATGACCAGCCATGATTCCAGAGGACCCATGGTGAAACATCCTTCCTTCCAGTGCTGCCCCATGATGTTGCCCATGATGGAACCTTCTCTCTTGGGAGGGACAATGGACTCAGATTATAGGTTGAGACATATTTTTTTCTGGATATGGCTAATGTGGGAATTTGTTTTGCTTGACAATATGTTTATAATTGGAGTTTAGTTTTTCCTGCTTTTAGTTGGTGGGGGGGCAGTGGGAGGGAGAGAAGGCAGATCATCTTTTGAATATAAGATTTTTAAAGAAGACCTATCCTTGCTATTACAAATCTGTACCTCAGTTTCCTAGGTTCAGAATGTCAACAATTGAGAGATTTTTTTCTACCTATTTGATTGATAATTTCATGCATAATTATTAGGTTTTATATCTACATAGACATTTTTGATTAGCTACTTAGTATTTTATTTTCCCTCACTTACATGGAAAAAACAATTTTCAATGTTTTTAAAATGTTGAGTTTCAAATTCTCTCTCTCTACCTCCTTCACTGAGGCAACCAACTTAATATAGGTTATACATGTACAGACATGCAAAACATATTTCCATATTAGTCTCATAGACATTATTATTTTTTTTTAAGCAATTGGGGTTAAGTAACTTGCTCAAGGTTACACGGCTAGTCATTATTTCTGTGTGGGTGCTCATTTTCTGAGGCTGGATTTGATCTCGGGTCATCCCAACTCCGAGGCCGGTGCTCTTACTCACTGCGCCACCTAGCCACCCCTTTAGGGCAATTGGGGTTAAGTAACTTGCCCAAGGTCACACGGCTAGGTTTTTGTTTGTGTGTGTTAAGTGTCTGAGGTCGGATCGGAACCCAGGTCCTTCTGACTCCAGGGCCAGCGCTCTACTCACTGCACCACCTAGCTGCCCCAATAGACATTATTTTTAAGATAGTAAGACTTACTTTGATTGTTGGTGAGAAGGGGAAGGGAAGAAGCATTTATTACACTGCTACTATATGCCAGGCATTGTGTTAAAGCACTTTACAAAAATGATCTCATTTCATCATAGGAATACAGTAAAGGACTGCTTCACTTAAAGGAGATATTATTGAACAGATGAAAATGTATGGGGTTGGAAAACTTGAGAATAGGTTGGTGGATTTTTCCAAATCATCAGATTTTAATTCAGTTAGGAGACTCATGTGGATCTGAGATCTCATTGATCTCAGTCCTCTGTTTAATAATTTATATTTAATAATTTATCACTTTGGCGGTATTTATCAATCAACTATGAGGGTACAAAGACAAAAAAATCCTTGTCCTCGGAAGGAAGGAAATGGATCTGAAATTTGAGGTCTTAACATTAAATGTTTCAAATATATATAAATACTATTATTAATACTCATCCTGAATGACTTTTCTTCATGTTGTACATTAGGTTTGTCACACATGACCTACCCAATGTACTTGAGGCCCTCCTTGGTTTTGCTTGACTGGAAGAGAGTTGGGGAGCACAGGGGATACCTAATGTTATCTTTTCTTCTCACTCATTTCTGTTTTCCCTTGTGTATTTCTTCCACGACTTCCTTTTTACTGCTTTTCATGATCCCTCATTTAATGTGCTGTAGTCTGTTTATATCACTCCCTTCTGCTGCCCTTTTTTGCGTAATCCTTAATTCCACCTCTTTAGAGACTGCTGAGTTCTGTGACGAGTAACCATATAATGGAACTGATGATTGAGATCTCCAGTGTACTCCATTCAACTGGGTATGATACTGAGGACAATGAGAAATGTTTTTCCTGTATGGATGATTAGGTCAAGTTGTTTAGAGTGAGAGCAGTCTGTTTATGAAAGTTGCCCTCAGCCCTACCCTTCCCTTTGTATCTCCAGTGAAGATGACAGAATGTCAGAGAATGTTGAGAATTAAAGTTAGAAAATTATTACTATGTTATCATCATTTTTCTATTCCAAGGGTAATAGGCATGGTCATGTGACTCTGTGTAAGGAATCCTTTTTTAGCCCTATCTAAGGCTGACCGAATGTGACTCCTTTCTTTTCTGCCCCCTCCGCCCCACTAACTCTGCCCCAGGAGTGCCCCTTGAAGGGATCTTAACCTGGCACGTTTTTTTGCAACATGTACAGCCAGATGGAGGGAACTGGGCACTGTGTACCTCAGGTGGTTTGGCATTTCCCTGCATTTCATACATCCTACATGAGTCATATGCTCTAGTCTCCTATTGGGTACCTGGATTTTGAAATAATTTGGAGGAAGAAAAGAGAAAGGCAAAAGATATTGTGTCTTCACTTGCAAATAATGAGTAGGAATTTTAATGAGTTTTTATTCTTGTCCATTTTTCAATGTTAGAAGCAGATGTTTCAAGCCACCTAATAAATTTCTTATCTTTTGTTGTGGAATTAGAAGATGCTTTCCGGGCAGCAAGCTGTATTAATTACTTACGCTGTGCTTTTCATGGACATGAATGTTAGTTTTCTTGTCAAGCTGTGCACTATCCTTTTTTGGTCTGTTAATATTTCTGCCAGGTTCAGTTACCCTAGAAAATAGTCCTGTACCTGAATATCCTGTAGTTTTTCCTCTCCTTTTAAGGCATTTCCTTAGGTGAATGTTTACCATGTTAAAATTTTATTTACTTTTAACCATACCCACATTTAGTATCTCAAAGAAAAACTTTGTTGATAATTATAATTTAATTATAAGCCAAACAAGGGAATGTTTTTAGGGTCATAGGACATAGTTTCTGAGCTGGAACTAATGTTAGAGATCATTCGGTCCAAGCATTCTTTACTTTTCTAATGTCATGAACCCCTTTGTCAGTCTGGTGATGTCCACGGACCCTTTCTTAGGATAATGTTTTTAAATGTATGCAACAAGATACATAGATTTACGAAGGAAAGGTTAATGAAAATAATTTTTCCCCATTCAAGTTCATAGACCCCCTGAAATCTGTCCAGTTTAAGAGGTCTAGCCTCTGGACTCAATCTGTAGCTAACAGAACTAAGGACCAGTGATGTCAAATGAGGTACTTAATATTGTATAGGTCAAGCCAGTATTCCCATCTATGTTCTCAGTAACCAAATCAATGCTTTCCCCACTCCCTACACTGCCTAGTTTCTTAGAATTTTAATGAGAACTACCTAAAGAAGGTCTCCCTTGTACAAGGAATAGATTTGAAAATTTCATGAGTGGCATTTTGATTCAGAGAGAATGCTGAACTAGGACTGAAAATGTGGTAATTGCTTTTTGGACAGATATTAAATTGACATGCAAACCATTCATGCACGTGTGAATATGATCCATAAGAAATTTGTCCAAAATAAGGATATGGATTCTGATATCCTGGCTAAATTCATATCTTTAGCAATGATTTCTCAGTATCCCTGAAATTCTACTGAAGTATCCCTGGGATGAAGTGTGACCCCTGTAAGGCAAATGGAAAGGAGGAGGAGAGATGGGATGTGTGTGGGAGAGGAACCTTCGTGCACAAGTAACCGTTTACCAGTGATAGCAAGTGGGAAGACTAGATTTAAGAGTAACCTGCGCATTCTTTCTTGACAGAGCCCAAGACTCTTAATTTATGAAATTAATGTCATGCCTTTGTTCCCAGGGGATATTGATTGGACTGGGGTGAAAGTAATTCTCTACTTGTGAAGGAGAGTCACCATTCCTTTTAATTTGCATTCTTGAAATTGTTTTCTAAGCTTAAAAGAATTGTTGACTGTTCTTATTTGTGCTTTGTAGTAAAGTGAGAGAATGGATTTTAGCAACCAGTGGGAGAGCTCTGTCTATAGAAGGAAGAATGGAGAGTGTGTGTGTATGTGTGTGTGTGTGTGTGTGTGTGTGTGTGTGTGTGTGTGTGTGTGTAAGAGAGAGAGAGAGAGAGAGAGAGAGAGAGAGAGAGAGAGAGGGAGAGAGAGAATAAATGAAAATAATCTAGAGAGAAACAGAGAGAATAAACAATAATATTAACCTTCAATGGTATTAGGCAGAATCTAAGAGCTGGAAAAGGAAATGGCAACCACTCCAGTATTTCTGCCAAGAAAATTCCAAATGGGGTCACAGGTAGTCAGACATGACTGAAAAACAACAACAATAGAAATGGAGAAGACCTCAAAGAATATCTGGTCTGATCCATGGCATAGCAAGAATTCCTTGCACGATATTCTCAACAAATTATCATACATCTTCTGCATGAAGACGCCTCCATTGCCTCTCAAGGTAACCCATTGATTTTTGGATAGCTCTGACAATGAGGACACTTCTGACATCATCTAAATTTTCTAGGCTACAATATCTATCTATTGTTTCTGGTTAGCCCTCGGATGTCAAGGAGAGATTATAATCTACTCTGTCTCTACAACCCTTCAGATCCTTCCAGATAGCTAGTCACATCCCCTGAGCCTTCTTCAGGCTAATCATCCTGAAATCTTTTAGCTAGTCTTTGGGTGACATGTTTCTCAGACCTCTTGTCATTCTTGTCATCTTTTGTATACATTCCAGCTTGTCTGTGCTTTCCTAGAATTGAATGTGGAGTATCAGAAATATGGTTCTTCAGAATTGACTTGGCCAGGGCAGGGTAAGGTATCTCCATCTCTTAAAGCAACTCAGGGTAGCATCAACTTTTTTTTGGGGGGGGGGCATTGGCAGTGGGGGATGGGGGTGGTGAGGGGTTTGGCATGTTATACTGTTGATTCATATGGAGCTCCATCATTATATCTTTTTATTTTTAAAATTTTTTTATTTTAAAGTCAGCAAACATCCACAAACAAGAATGTTTCAGTATTCAAAGAGTGACTCACTCCACTTTGTAATAGTGCATATAAATCTTTTCAGGCTTTTCTGAAAACATCCTGCTCATCATTTCTTAATAGCACAATAGTGTTTCATCACAATCATATACCACAGCTTGTTCAGTCATCCCCCAGTTGATGGGCAGCCCTTCAATTTTCAATTCTTTGCCACCACTAAAAGAGTTGCTATAAATATTTTTGTGTGTCTGTCTATCTATCTGTCTATATGTCTATCTATCTCTATATGTTTGATTTGTACTTTTTGCTTTTTTGGAGGGCAATTGGGGTTAAGCAACTTGCCCAAGGTCACACGGCTAGGTCTTTTGTTTGTGCATTAAGTGTCTGAGGTCGGATCTGAACTCGGGTCCTTCTGACTCCAGGGCCAATGCTCTACTCACTGCGCCACCTAGCCGCCCCTATCAATAGTGATTTAGAGCATTTTTTCATATACCTATGGATAATTTTGATTTCTTTTTCCTTAAAACTGATTTTTCACATCCTTTGGACATTTAAAAATTGGGGAATGAGCCATACCTCCTTAATACTGTTTTTGTGCAGTTGATATTTACAGTCTAGATTAAAAATTTTACATTTTTATCTATTCAGTTTGATTTTATTAGACTTGACCAATCATTTAACATGAGGAGATAATTTTTGAGCTAGGTGGCACAATGGATAGAGTTCTGGACCCAGGGTCAGGAAGACCTGAGTTCAGATTTGGCCTCAGTCATTTACTACCTGTGTGACCCTGGGCAAGTAATTTAATCCTTGTTTGCTTCAGTTTCAGAGGGCCTGGGTTCAGATCCTGCCTCCAATGCTGTCTGTGGGTCCTTGGGAAAGTGACCTTATCTCCCTGGCCCCCCCCTTCCTTCCTTCCCCCCCCCCCACCTCTCTCTCTCTCTCTCTCTCTCATCCAATAAATTCTGATACTCTTTGGAAAAAAATGTTTTTTGAGAGTCTAGCTGACAGTGTTAATACAAGCCACCAAATAGGAAGTGATCTGTGAGTTCATCTTCATGGTGTCCTGAAAGTTGTAATTGAGTGATAGGAGGGAAGACTAGTTGACTTAACGACCCCGAAACTGTCTTTCAAGGAACAAAAACTAAAGAATTGCATCTTCATCTCAAGTTCTGCAATGTCTCTCCCACCGTTGTCACATTGGTTGTGGAAAGGGAGGTAATACTTCTGGTTTCCCATCATCACTTCCAGAATCCTCCCTCTGTATTTACTCTATCACCTTTCCTATTTTGAAAATGACTTAATAAAAATTTCTGCCCTTTCCAAATAATGGTAGATGTTGGATACTGTCCCCCCTCCCCCATCCATTGTTCTGTCTTTCACTAAGAATTCAGCACCTGGGTCATCACCTACTTGCCTTCATCTTCTGTCCTTATATTTGTTGTTGACATTGGGTTGTGTCTGACCTTGTAACGCTGTGGATCATTACTATTCATTGGGTTTTCTTGGCAAAGATACTGGAGTGGTTTGCCATTTTCTTCTCCATCAGATCAAGGCAAAAGAGAGGTTAAGTGATTAGCACAAAACTAGTGTCTGAGGCTGGATTTGAACTTAGGTCTTCCTGATTCCTGGACTATTGTTCAATCCACTGAGCCACCTAGTTGCTTCCTAGATAAACAGAGGTTAAGTGACTTGCCCAGGGTCACATAGCTAGTTAGTATCTGAGGCCAGATTTGAACTCAGGTCTTTTTGACTCCAGAATCCAGGTCTTCCTCTCAACTGGTTCCTTTCTTGCTGCTTTCAGACATGCCAAAGTCTTCAACATCCTTTAAAAACCACCCCCCAAAATTCACTAGACCCTACCATCCCCTCAAGCTATATATAGTTCTATGTATCTTCTCCCTTTCTTAGTCAAACTCCTTGAAAAAGCCATCTACACTCACTGTCTTCACTAACTCTCCTTTCACTTATTCCTCAACCCTTTGTAGTTTGACATCCAACTTCACCCCTCATCTGAAACTGTCCTCTCCCGAGTCACTGGTGAGCTCTTTATCCAGTGGTTTTTTTCTTGGTCCTAATCCTATCTGTTTCATTTGACACTGCTTACCACCTCCTGGAGACTCTTCTCTTTTCTGGGTTTTCATGCTGTTACTCTCTCCTGGTTTACCTGAGTCTTCTTTGCTGGCTCATCATCCACTCTTAAGTGTTTGTGTTCTCCAAAGTTCTGTCCTGGGCCCCCATCTTTTCTCCTTATATATTCTCTCCTTTGTTAACCTTATCAGGTTTGAGGGATTATAGGCAGATGTGTCACCAATTGCTTATTTGATGTTTCCTGTTGTATATCCTGGAGACTTCATTTAGGGAGGCAATTGGGGTTAAGGATTGACTGAGGGTCACACAGCTAGTAAGTATCTGAGGTCAGATTTGAATTTAGGTCCTCTCAACTCCAGGGCCTATCCACTATCCACTACCCCATCCACTGTGTTACCTAGCTGCCCGTGGACACATCCTAAACTTAAAATGTCCAAAACTGGACTCATGACCTTTGTTCCTATTTCAATCTTCCCTATTTCTGTAGAAGGTGCCAGCATTCTTCCTCTCCACCAGGTACATAACCATAGCATTTTCCTTTTTTCCTTGCTCTGGCTATCCAGTTGGTTGCCAAAGCTTGCCTTTCCTACTTTTATATCTCTTAAATCGTACTCCTTTCAACTCCCATGACGACCACTGGGTTTCAAGCCCCCATGCCCTCCTGCTTAGATTGTTGTAACTCCTAATGGGTCTTCCTGCCTCAAACCCCTCTCCCCTCCAGTTAGTCCTACTCACTGCTGCCAAGTAATCCTCCTTAAATGTATATCTGAATATGTAATTCTATTCCAATGGTAGCCAATTCAAGTAGTGACAGGGGTGCTCATCCATACATAAGGATCCCTGTGGGCGGAGTGTTGACCTAAATTTAAAATGTTATATTACCTACATTTTATTGTATTTGTATTTATTTTGCTCAATGCTTCCCAATTCCATTTTAATCTGGTTTGACACTCACTTGAAAGGGTTGTGGGCATTGACATACCTGATGTACTCCATTAATTTCAGGGGGTTCTTGTAGCCTCTAAGACCAAGATACGCTGTGCTTTGTCCCTACCTATCTTTCCAGAGTCAGTGGACATCACTTTCCCTCCTACCCGCTGGGCTCCAGCCAGCCAGGGCTCCCCACACATGCCGCTCCATGTCTGTGTCTTGGCATGGGACACCCAAGCCTGGAATGCACTTCCTCCCTGGGAAGGATGTCTGCCTCACAGAGCCCCTCCTTTTATTTACCACTTAACTCAAGCACCAGCTTCTGCTTGAAGCCCTTCTTGACCCCTCTTCTGCTCCCCCTACTAGCGCCTCTGGTGTGAAGGCTCCCCATGCACATTTAGTAACACCTGGCACCCAGTTTTCATCTGTGACTCCAAGAAGCTGTGGCACAAACAGTGGCCACAACCTGGTAAACTCTCTTGGCAGATGTGCTAAAACAGCTTGAAGGTAACTGACAGGCTTCAAACCCATTGGTGAGTTAGGAGGGGGTCTACCCCAAGCATGTGAAGACTTGCCCAGACGGAATGGGCGGGTGAGAACGATTTATTCCAATGGCAGCTGAAGTGGGCACTGTGGAGAGCTTAGAGCTTGGTCAGACATGGAAGATGCCAAAGTCATCACCAGTCATCTTGACTTTTATCTTGCCACTGGACTTCAATGATCCTGGAAGAGAAAGTAAGACTGATTTTTTTGCAGCTGAAGTCCAGTTCATGTATACAACAAGACATCATCCATGAAGTCACTGGTCTTCTTAGGAAACAGAAAACAACAGCAGCAACACCTTATATTTAATTATTTTTAATGAATGTATATTTATTGAGATTGTATGGGTCTATGTTTATTAATGTATTGATATTTATTAGCCATATGCTACGTGTGTAAACTTTATTCTCTGTTATAACATAAGCTCCTTCTGAGATTATTTCATTCTTTGTACTTGTGCTCTTCACTCCTGGCATCATGCCTGGTACAAAGTGGGCAGTTATTAAATACCTGTTGGTTGATTGATCTAAATGGTGTCATTGAAAAGATGACTTCCTTTTTCTTCTTCTGTATTAACTTAGCATAATTTTCACATGTAAAACTTGTAAGAGGGGCATAATTTTGAAAATGTCAGAATTATAATTATATGAGGCATAAAAGAAATCTGCAGTTTCTAAATCACTGATATTAATATTCCGCTAAAGTCCAAAGCATGGTAAAACCTGAAATAATGGCAGTCTTCAAAATAAATTGATTTGGGATCTTAGCAAGTAAAGCTTTTTTTTTTTAAGATTTTAAAATTGACCTTTAGGTGGGACTGATCTATATCACCTTTTATGTCAGTGACAAGAATTTACATTCTGGACCACAATCAAGTGTCTTAAAAGATATTCCCCTCTTGTCCTGCCATCCCATCATGCACCTGGGCTTTCCAGTCATGGGTGGAGAAGGAAAGAAAATTGCTTTGGCCTTGGATCTAGAGTGAGGCTACCCAACATGGTGGTTGTAGGTTTAAGGCCTGCCAAGGGCTATGGAACCCTTGATGTGGCTAGAGCTATGACCATTGCTATTGTTAATGTAAGTCAAGAAGCATTAAGTATCTTCTATGTGCCAGGAAAGCTCAGAGACAAAAATGGATTAGTTCCTGCCCTCAAGGAGCTTACATTCCATGGGAGGAGACGACGTAGACGTATATAAGAATAGGATGAAGTTGTGAATTTTGTTGTGTTATACTATTTACTACAAAGCTCATGTTTATTTGTGTAAAATAATGAAGAGCTGAACCAAGAGAAAGTTGTATAAACTAACAGCAATATTGTTTTAATAAGAAATGAACAAGTTATTTTGACTATTATAAATACCCAAATTAACTATGAAGGGCATATGAAGAAAGTTGTTGTCTGCATCCAGATAAAGAGAAGTATGCATAGATTAATTTTACACATATGTACTTATCTGTGTCTAATGGTAGCCATCTCTAGGGCTGGTGGTCTGGGGGAGAAGAAAAAAAAGAAATTTTACATTATTTTGTCATGTATTTGAAAGGAATAGCGACTTGTGCATAGTATATTTGGAGTTTCATGTGCAATCATCTTTATTGTACTATGCTAGGGAAATATTTGTTTTATTCCATAAAATTAATACAAAAGCAAACAAACCAAGAAGGCATATGTTTACGTTTCAGGTGGATTAGAGCCCCCATGGATCCAGCCTGGCCAGCCTTTATTCTTCTCTTGACTCTGTTTCTGACTTTTTGGATTTTGACACCATGTGCCTGTGTAGAAACTTTTCTCACCCACTTCTCAGCTCCTTTTTTTAATGAGTTGTCTTCTCCTTTTAGAATGTAAGCCCCTGAAGGCAGGCACTGTCTTTTTGATCGTTTTTGTATTCTTAGCACTGAGTAAAGTGCCTGGCACATAGCACATGCTAGTAAGGGCTTGTTTTTTGTTGCCTCTATGAGATAAATAAAGGTAATTTTTTTCAAGGGGAGGAAGTTCCCCAAAGGGCCTTGTGCAGGAGGTCACCCTTGAGCTGAGCTTTGAAGGAAAACCATTTTGGAATAAAGAGGCAGTGACTGAAGTCCCTTGGCTTAGGGGAGGAACGGGTTGTTTAAGATGGTGGGCTATTTCATATAAGCATTCATTAAGCAACTGCTGTGTACCAGGCACTGTGCTGAATGGTTTACAAGTATTGTCTCATTTAATCCCTATCTTGAGAATCGGATATATCCAGCCTGAGCTCTTCCATTCCATTGCCTTTCCTCTAAGGGAGTTCTAACCTGACACCAGTGGCTATCCCAAAACACAGTCCAGGTCCACCATTATTCTGTCTTCTCTGCTAGGCAATGGATGGAGCTGGGCAAATCAACTAACTTATGCCTGCCTCAGTTTCCCCAATTGCCTTGGAGATATCTACTTCCCAGGGTAGTTGTGAGGATCAAATTAGATAATATTTGTAGAATGTTTAATTAACATGGTGCCTGGTCTATAGTAGATATGTAATAAAGACTTATTCTCTTTTCCCTTTGCTGAAAAAGGAAGTGTCAAGTCAACTGACTTTCCAATTTTCCAGAGCATTGGACCCAAAGTTTTAGATCAGAATACTTTAGGTTTCTACTGTCAGTTCCAGGAGAACAAATCAATTATCTCTTAATCTCCTACCCTGTAATTATACAATAAACACATTCCCAGCCAGAGAAGGATAATCCCATCTGAGCTTACTTAGGTGAGAGGCTGTGGACTCTCCAGTGGAGGGGTCTTGACTACTCTTGATTTTTTTTTTTTTGGAGGGCGATTGGGGTTAAGTAACTTGGCCCAAGGTCACACGGCTAGATTTTTGTTTGTGTGTGTTAAGTGTCTGAGGCCGGATCCGAACTCAGGTCCTTCTGATTCCAGGGCCGACGCTCTACTCACTGCGCCACCTAGCCACCCCTGACTACTCTTGATTAAAAAAAAAAATCCTTTGGTTTTGAATAATTAAAATGTGTATATTTAAATTCTCTGGTCACAGAGGACCAAAGTTTACATGGATCCTATGGAGGGCTTTCTGTGATGTTCTGTGATTCCATGATGCTTGCGTACAGTGTGGATTGTAAACCTTGTGTTCCTCAGATGCCTGGAGCTACCAGGAGTCTCTGGGAAGAGGTGAGTGTAAGGCACTCTATACTTCAAATGACTTTTAATCAAGATTTTTCTGACTATTCCAGGTATGAAAGATTCTCTGAGGATTAATGAAAAGTGAACACAGTTCCTTTCTCCTAGTGCCCTGGGTTGTCTGTACCCATCAGCCAGTAGATGTGGTTATAAGAGCTTTCTTGTTAGTGGTAGTCCTGAGAGAGGGAGAGACTTTGCATATTTCTCTCTTTTCTGCTCTAGACCTCTTTAGGTTAAGCCTTTGGTCACATTCTTGTTGGGCTGCTGGATCAGCAGAAAAATTGGAAGCCATTTTTTTTAAAGCAGAGTCTTGTATATACATTGCAAAACAGTGATATGATAAAATAATTTCAAAATGGAAAAATACCACAAGTACTGACCTAAAATTAGCTCTAATGCCTGTGCATAGACCATGGAAAAAAACCAAACAATGTAGTAATGGCAGAGTGTCACCCCCTACCTTAGGTCTAACAGTCAAGATAGAAAGACTAAATATCAATTAAAGTGAATGTCTAATTTTACAGTTGCTCTTAACTAAGGTATGCTGTGTACACAGAAAAATAGTGATCATTCTGCTGTGGCAGCTGATTATACTTAATATTCACGGGCAGAAAAATCTTAGGGTTTCCATAGAGTAAAGGATTAAGTTACCAAGATCAAAATTATTTCTATTTGAACAAAAATAGCAAATAGTTTGATGGACCTGAACAGATGGCTTCCAACTTTTTAAACTCTTTTAAGGAGTCGTCTGCCATAAGCTGGTGCCTATTTACTTTGTTGGTAGAGAAGGAATTGGCATCTGAAGACAAAAAAAGTGATGAAGAAGAAACCTAGGAAGACAACATTTAAGAGAGGCTCTGATACCCCAATCATTGCTTCCTGAAATTTCCTATTTAGAAGATTTTTGTTTCCATAGTTTCTATCTTTAGGGTTCTCCCAGTGGTTATTGCAGAATTTTAAGGCTTATTTTTAATAGGCATTATTATTATGCTATACTTGATGAAAATGAAATCTAAATAACAACTCAGTCTTTTCCTGAGGTCATAATGGTTACCTGGAAATAAGTGTGACATTTACAAATTTCACATGGATGTGAAAAGAAAAGGCATTTAACTTGCACAAAACATTTTTTCTGTAGAGAAAATATGCATCTAGCAATATTCCTTATTTCCTGAATTCATGTTTTTAGTCACATTTTCAAAGTATTTCATTTAATGTAACATTCTTATTTTTAAGTAGAAGGAAAAATAATGAGGTTAGA
Organism: Gymnobelideus leadbeateri; assembly: GCA_011680675.1. Classification (NCBI taxonomy): domain Eukaryota; kingdom Metazoa; phylum Chordata; class Mammalia; order Diprotodontia; family Petauridae; genus Gymnobelideus; species Gymnobelideus leadbeateri. The sequence continues at coordinate 622,271 of WOXC01005877.1, read as the reverse complement.
GCAGTGGCTTTTGGGTGGTATACCAATGGATAAGTTATTAAATTATTATTATTAAGAATAACACTTCAGTTCAAATAGTGCTTTGCTAAGGTGATTCTTTCCTAGAAACAGTGGCTGAAGATAAAAATCAGGTTTCCTTAATTCCAATCCAAGATTTTAATATCATGACAGATAATATCAATGCCAAATATTTATTAAAGATCTACTGTATTATAGATTCTGAGGAAGATACAGAAAAATTTTATATGGTTGCTCCATCCAAAAGTGTTTAGGATTTAAGCAGGACTTTAGTCAGTGGTCAGGATGTATATGGCCTGATGGAAGTGATACTAATGTGTGGTGAATTGAACAAAGTTTTACATCCCAAATCAGCCAAGTTTTGGGAGAAATCAAGAGAGGTAATCTTCTCAGATTTAAGTTCCTAGTTTTCTTTTCTTTTCTTTTTTTTTTTTTTGCCTTTTGGAGGGCAATTGGGGTTAAGTAACTTGCCCAAGGTCTCACAGCTAGGTTTTTGTTTGTGTGTGCATTAAGTGTCTGAGGCTGGATCTGAACTCAGGTCCTTCTGACTCCAGGGCCGGCGCTCTACTTACTGCGCCACCTAGCCGCCCCCCTGGTTTTATTTTCAAAGATTCATTCTGAATTGTTTATCCAGAGCACTTTTTAACAAGGTGAAACAGGGAACTCGTCCTGTTCATCTCAGGAGCAATGTTTTCTGCGTTTAGTTTTGGGCTGGTGACCAGGCTACTATGTATACAACAAATTAGGAGACATTATTGTATTATGGTTATTGGTGTATATCTCCCCCCAGCTCCCTGAGATGGTAATAAGCTCCGCTGGGGCTGGAAAAAATGTTTTAATTTCTTCCTTGTATTCTCACCCCAAGCACAGGCCTTTCACATTCATCCCAGGTATTAAGATTTATTAAGATGTTTGCAGAACTGGACTGTTTTGGGATGAGCATGCATTATAAACTCTCCCATTGTAATCAATCTAACACTAAGCTATTCCAGCACATAGTTAATTATATACATAATTGTTTCATTGCAGAGCAATTAGCCAAGTAGTTTACATAAATACTTATATGTATCTGAATGCATTTTATTCTTCTCATTTTATTAATTTAGCAGCATGGAGGTATAGCCTACTCCCTATGCCAACTTTGTTTAATAAGTCAAGGTAGCTAGGTAGCCCAGTGGGTAGAGCCCTGGGCCTGGAGTCAGGATGACCTGAGTTCAGATGTGGCCTCAGACGCTTACTAGCTGTGTGATCTTGTGCAAGTCACTTAACCTGTTTACCTCAGTTACCTTATATTAATAACACCTGTCTCCCAGGTTTGTTGTGAGGATCATATGAGACAATAATTGTAAGCCCTTAGCACAATAACTGGCACTAATATAAATACTATAGCTATTATTTATAGTCCTCTGACATCCCAAGAACTCTGCAGAAACTCCTCTTTTGTGTCAAGATACATCTTTTACCAGGCAAGTAAAGAAGACACAGGCGACTTATATTCTTTACAAATACAACAAAAGATGAAGTTTCAGAATTGGAGAGCCTCCTGCTTTTTATACCTGTGATTTCCCCCTGAGCCCTGGCCTGCTGCTTGAAAGGGATCTTTAAGCAGTGTCTCACTCTTTTCACTAGACTAGGCTTTCATTAGACTGTTGGGTTAGTCTCAATGGTATTGGATTTTGGAATCCAAGGCTAAGCTGAGTCAATACTTCCAAATTAATGGCAATTGGAATGAGCCTGTAACTAAAGCGGTAAGGTTTCATGTCTTATTGTTTCTTCTGGGTACTAAGTCCCTTTCTCTCCACTCACTGCTGCCCACCCCCCCCCCCCTGCCCCGTTCTACCCCTTGTCCCCTTACACCTGGACTATTGTAGTAGCAGGTTGATTTCCTGGCCTCGAGTCTTTCCCCACTGGAATCCATCTTCCTTTCAGCTTTCAAAGCTTCCCTGCAGAACTCGGTAAACTCTAGTGATCCTTATTACTCTAGAATCAGAAACAAAATGTTCTGTTTGGCCTTGAAAGCACTCTACGAACTGGCACCATCTTCCTAGCAGAGGCAGCCTGAATGCCAATATTCTCTTAGATCAGGTTCCATGTTGGAATGATGACACAAAGCATTCACAAATTATTGAACCGTTAACAGAAGATTTCCTTTGTCTTCCCAAAACAAGGATATGTAGCTTCTTAGGACATAGTCCCCTCCCCATCCATGTGGAAACCTGTCAGTCAATCAAATGTTACTTGGATATTTCCTTTGTGCCAGGCACTGTCCTCAGCCTTGGGAATACAACTCCAAGTAGAAAGAATGACTGTCCTGCTCTCCAGGAGTTTACCTTCTAATGGGGGAAGAAGACATAGCTAAGGAAGCTGAAAAGTGGGAGGCATAGAAGGTTCTTAGTGGGAGGGGAGGGTAGAGAAAGTCCAGACTTCAAGAGTAGAGAGGAATGAGACTTGGTTGGTTTGAGTAGCTCTCCTTAAATGGAGATTCAATGAAGAGCCATTCATTCAGAGGGAGAGGGCCCAGGGGATATGGTGTCTTCCATTGTGTGAGTCTTGAGGATGGAGAGGTTTCTGGGGCATGGAATGCTTCAACCTGGAGAGGAATGTGACTGGCTGTTCATCTGAGCAGGATATGGAAGGGTGTGGGGACTCCCAGGGTCTTTAGGAATCCCCCAAATTGGAGGGTCTCCGATGGTGAATGGCTAGGACCTTTTATCCCTTTAGGGGCCCAAGAAGCAGGTTCCCAAGGACAACTTTGTCTCCTTTTAGAGAATGTTCATCCCAATGGAAGAGGGAAGGAGTAGAGGCCTAGGTGTCTACTCCATGTGATAGATGGGGGCAAAGAGGGAACATCAGGGAGTACTGCTAACTATACCTACCCTTCTACTCTCCTCCCACTTTACTCTCCTCCTTGGATTCTACTATCTAATGACTTGTTCGTGCACTATATATACTCCATCTCCCAAATGGCTGCCCTGCATTCCAGGAATACCCTTCATTCTTACCTCAGTCAACAAAGGAAGCTTTTTTGTCTTTTTAAGACTAAACCCAAATTCCACCTATTTCAGGGGGCCTTTCCAGTCTTTCTCTCCTTCTTGCTTGCAAGTGCCTTCCACCCAAAGCTACCTTTCATTTTCCCTGTAGATCTCTTTTTTGTAAATAGTTACTTGTTCTCTCTCCCATCAGACTATGAACTCTTTGGGGGCTGAGGTCCATGTTTTTCCCCTTTTTTTATATCTGTAACTCTTATCTGTTGGGAAGTGCTTAATAAATGTTTGTTGAATTGACTGGTAAATGATGCTTATTTACAGTGGAACTATGAACTCATGTAATTGAAGATTTTTTTTCTTCCTGCTCATGATAATGAAAAGACATCTGACACCCACCACTGTCAATTTGGGCAGTGTGATGTTTTGCCAGATGATTTCCTAAGTGCAATTAGCAGGCTCATCATTTATTGGCCAGCTGCTAACCCCAAAACAATTTGATTAAGTGAATTTCTTTGATTTCTAGGCAAACTTGTATTACCTTAACTAACTTCTTGAAGGGAGGGCCTAGGCATGAATCTCATTTTCTAGCATGTATTTGGCAGGAGCAAACATGTAGAAGAAACATTTTTCCTAATTACCATTCTGTGGGAATATCTGTAAATAAAGCAACATGTATAAAGTCTGTCTAATTGAGCAGAAAACCCCCCACCTTTTATTTCCCCCCTTTCATTTCAAATTATAAAAGTGTTGAAGCCTTTCCAAAGAGAAATCATATACCCTTAAATGAACTAGTAAGGCCCTCCTAGGTTAAGTGTTAGACGCCGAGAAAGTCTCATTTAGAGACAAGAAATGTATTACCCAGCGTCCCAGACAGTCTTTCCCACTGATAGTTTATCTCTGAAGTATGTGGAGCCATGGCGGCATCCAAGAATTTATAACCTAGCACCAACACCATCTTTGTCTAAGGTCTCTGACCTCTCTAGAGCCCCGAAGATAGCTTTTCTCTTGTAACGAGAGACAGTGGAAGAGATGCAGGTGAGTTGTGGTCCTTAGAGGTAAGCTTGGGTTTTCGTTTTTGGCTTGGTATCCCCAGTCCATTTAATCTGGCTGGTGCATGGTAGTTCTGTATTGTGGCAGGATTAGGAGGAGGAGAGTTTTTCCCCGTTTTTAGAATTTTGTTGTTGTTCAGTCATATCTGACTCTCCATTTGGGTTTTTCTTGTCAAAGGTACTAGAGTGCTTTGCCATTTCCTTCTCTAGCTCATTTTAGAGAAGAGAAAACTGAGGCAAATGGTGAAGTGACTTATGCAGGGTCACACAGCCAGTAAGTGTCTGAGGCTGGGTTTGAGCTCAGGAGGATGAATCCTCTTGGTTCCCAACCCAGTGCTCTCTACTGTGCCGCCTAGCTTTTAGTATTAGCTTAGGACAAATTTCAAAATATATAATAGACTTTCTGGTAGGCCTTGCCTGTTGTCCCCTAAGCCTTCAGGTTTCCCTAACCCTCAAACATTATTCCTGCTAGAAGTAGGCCTGGCCTGTCTGCCAAAGGGTTTCATCCTCTTCAGCATATTTCTGTAAATTTTCCAAAAATAAGATTTTTTAAATGATAACCCTCCTTGAATGGATGACTGCATCACAGAAACATGGGTGGGTAGGATGGCAAAAAGCTTCTAGAAGGGGCCATGTGTAAGTTAGGGACCACCTATATTTCTTCCCCCAAATTTGTCTGTCTGGGCTTATTTCTGATTACTTTTAATTTCTGTTTCTAATAACGACAAAGATGGGAGTATACTTTTCTAGTACTATCAAAGACATTCTCTTTTTGCCCCTTTCTCAAGAAGCTATTAAAAGTACTTGTTTATTTTTAGTTTTCAACATTCACTTCCATAAAACTTTTGAGTTTTAAATTTTCTCCATCTCTCTCCCCTCCTCCCTCCCCAAGACGGTGTACAGTCTGATAGAGGCTCTACATATACATTCTTACTAAACCTGTTTTCACATTAGTCATGTTGTATAGAAGAATTAGAATGAATGGGAGCAGGGGAGGCTAGGTGGCACAGTGAGTAGAGCGTTGGCCCTGGAGTCAGAAGGACCAGTTCAGATCCAGCCTCAGACACTTAATGCACACACAAACAACAACAAAAAAAAACCTAGCTGTGTGACCTTGGGCAAGTTACTTAACCCCAATTGCCTTCCCCCACCCCCCAAAAAAAAGAATGAGTGGGAGGAACCATGAGAAAGAAAAAACAAAAAAAAGAGTGCAAATAGGTTGCTTTGGTTTTCTTTCAGACCCCACAGTTCTTTCTCTGGATGAGAACAGCATTTTCTATTGTGCATCCTTTGGAGTTGTCTCAGAGCCTTGCATTTTTGAGAAGAGCTAAGTCTGTCAAAGTTGATCTTTCACAGTGTAGCTGTTACTGTGTACGGTCTTCTCCTGGTTCTGCTCATCCCACTCAGCATCAGTTCATAGAAATCTTTCCAGATTTTTCTGAAGTCTGCCTGCTCACCATTTCTTATAGCTTAATAGTATTCCATTGCATTCATATAAGAAGCTCTTTTAATAATAAGAAATATAATGTTAGGGGGCTATTTTAAATATTCTGTATAGGCATTCTCTTTTGCCTTTCTTTGTGTCTTAGCATTGTGTTGGACACGTAATGCTTATTAATAAATGCTTATTAACTGGCTGACTGATGGATTTGTGATCTCACTGATGAAGGTACTTTGTCCCCTAGTCCATTGTGTCTATCCCATACTGTGAGGATTTTTGTCTACACCCTTCTGTAAATTTTCCCCAGTATATGTTATCTGATAACTGGGGTCCTTTCCCTTTCTCTAGGTCTTTTAACATTTTATGAATGCCAGTGTAGTTATCTGCACAGACTACCACCCTTTTACTTTTGTTGGTATGAAAAATTTTACTTGTTTTTAATGCTATTCTTTGTTTTGAAACCACCTAACCAAGAACACGCTTATATGCTAGTTCCTTGGTGAATTTAAGACATTAAGAATCACAATAGACTTTTGCATTACATATAAAGAAAATGAACAGTTCATGGAAGAGTCTGAGGACCAAAAATTTCTGGCCCTGCACTTATCTCTTGGTCTATGAAGCAAGGAATCAGATTTAGAAGGTATGAAGTTAAAGGAAGGAGCAAGAAGTGTCTGAGGCTAGATTAGATTGTAAGCTCCTTGAGGACAGGGACTATCTTTTGACTCTTTTTGTATCCCCAGGGCCTAGCACAGTGTCCACCACAGAGCAGGTGGTTAATAAATGTTTATTGGTTGAGTGATTGATTGATGTGTCAATAGTTTTTAACAGCACAGACTGTTAAAATGACTAGGTTAAATCCCTAACAAGATGGAAGAAAATCTCCATGGAAGCAAGAAAGCATAGGTTGCATGACAATGCCTTTTCCCTTCTCTTGGGGTCATAATAAAATTTCTTAAATGCAAAAGGAAAAAATATACCTTCAAGCAACTGAAAATCCATGGTTACTTATATTTTCTGTTACAGTCATCATCCTTATATATAATGAACATAAACTTATTTTATTCATGTGTTAATGTTATGCTGTTAAGGTTGTGCTTGGTCCTTCCAAAGCTTTCTGTGTCATCTGATTTCTGGAGCAAATAATAACAAAATAATAAGAATAATGGTGATGATGATGATGATAGCATTTATATAGTGATTTAAGGTTTTCAAAGCACTTTACACAGGTTATCTCATTTAAGTTACCTCATTTGTTTCTTTGTTGACATTTTTGTAGAATAATGCCTAAAGGACTGCCAGAATTGAGTCACTTTGTTAAAGAAAAAAAACAAAACTGTAGGGCCAGAGAAGCACCATCACAATTTCTCACTTAACATGTGAAAAATAAATGCAGTAAGGGAGCCGAGTGCCCAGAATCTGTCAGATAGGTTGTAACCAGTGTGTTAATGGCTGATTTCTTTGGTTCTCAAATTGCCACTAAATATTAAATGAATGAACTCTACATACCCGTAGACCAATCTGATTTATTTAGTGAATGTTGGTCAAGATCCTTACCACCTTGAGTGTGTACTTTAGAAAGCAGTTCCGCAAATTAACTCTAATTCCCCTAGTTAGGATGCCAGATAACATTCTTAAGTGGGAGGTTTTACTTTCCTGATAAACAACTTGGTGGCAGAAAAGACTGAAAGTAATACATGAGACAAAATCTAAATAAAATTGGTAACACAAACCACATAGATGTATTCCTATGAAACATTTAATAAACTCCTGTTATGTGCAAGGGCTTTTGCTAGGTAGGTAGTTTTCTGAGGATATAAAGCCAATCAGTCAGTCAATAATCAATATACATTTATTAAGCACCTTAAGTATTGGGGTACTGTGTAAGTCAAAGAGCTAACACTCATGGGTGTGTATGACTTTTCATATCCAGTTCATGCATCCATCTGGTACTTATTATGCTATGTGGTGTGATATGTTGGTCTAAACCTAATTTTTGCCAAACTGCTTTCCAGGTTTCTCCGTACTTTTGTCACATAATTTGTCAAGTCCTTACTCCAATAGCTTGGGAACTCATCAAACATTAGGTTACTTGGTTTGTTTACTTCTTTTTTTTTTTTTAAAGCAATTGGGGTTAAGTAACTTGCTCAAAGTTACACGGCTAGTCATTATTTGTGTGTGGGTGCTCATTTTCTGAGGCCGGATCTGATCTCGGGTCATCCCAACTCCGAGGCCGGTGCTCTTACTCACTGCGCCACCTAGCCGCCCCAGTTTGTTTACTTCTTTATATTGTATGTCTAATATTTCCTATTTGCCAACCTTGCTTTTAAATTTTTAAAATTAAAAAAATTTTTTTTTTGCTTTTTTGGAGGGGGAAGGTAGGGCAATTGGGATTAAGTGACTTGCCCAAGGTCACATGGCTAGTTTATTTTTGTGTGTGTTAAGTGCCTGAGGCTGGATTTGAACTCAGGCCCTCCTGACTCCAGAGCCAGTGCTCTATTCCACCTACCTGCCCCTCAACCTCTCTCTTTTAACCTGTACCAAATCTTTTTGATTTATTTTTACATTGTAATGTAGTTTGAGATCTGGTACTGGCAAACTCCCTTCCTTCCCACTTTTTACCCCATTATTTCTCTTGAATTCTGACCATTTGTTCTTCCATATGAATTTATTATTTTTCTAGCTCTATAAAATAATCCTTTGGTAGTTTGGCATGGCACTAAGTAAATTAATTTAGCTGTTATTGTCATTTTGACTACATTTGGAACAGAGCAACCATTAGCAGTTACCATCTCCCCTCTTTTTTATGTATGTCTTTCTGTAAAGAGTATTTGGTAGTTTTATTCATATAATTCCCATGTGTGTCTTGGTAGGTAACCTTCTAAATATTTTATACAATCTTTGGTTATTTCAAAAGGAATTTCTTTTTTCAATCTTTCTTCAGCGTTTTGTTATATACAGAAATGCTGACAATTTGTGTGGATAGCATGATTTATATCCAGTTACTTTGCTAAAGCAATTCTTTCAAATCTAAATTTTTAGTGATTCTTTACGGCAAGGGTCAGCAAACAATGACCAGAGGATCAGATCTGACTTGGCCTGTGAGCTAAGAATAGCTCTCACATTTTTAAACCTAAAAATCACTTTTAGCTTGGCAAGCAGTACAAAAACAGGCCTAGGCTGCCCCCTTCTTTAGGGTTCTTTAAGTAGACCATAATTTATGTGTGTATGTGTTATCTATCTATCTATCTATCTATCTATCTATCTATCTATATGTTGTTCAATTGTATCCAACTCTTGGTGACCCTATGGTGTGCATGTGTGTGTGTGTGTGTGTGTGTGTGTGTGTGTGTGTATAATATTATTACATATATTCCACAAAAGTGATAATTTTGCTTCCTTTTTGTCTATATTTATTCCATCAATTTTTCTTGTCTTTTTTTTTTCTGTAGCTAGCATTTATAGCACTATGTCAAAAAGTAATAGTGATAATGAAAATCCTTGCTTTACCTCTAATTTTATTGTAAAGCCTTTATTTTTATCTCCATTAAATATAATGCTGGCTTTAATTTTAGGTAGCTAGTGTTTATCATATTAAGGAAAGTTCTATTCCTACACTCTTTAAATGATTTTACTTGAAACTGAGAGTTATATTTGGTCAAGAGCATGGAGGTGGTACAATAGAGAGGAGCCTGGAGTTAGGAAGACCTGAGTTCAAATCTAGTCACAGTCATTTCCTAATTGTATGACCCTAGGCAAGTCACTTAACCTCTGTTTGCCTCAGTTTCCTAAACTGTAAAGTGGAGGTAATAATGGCACCTCCTTCCCAGGGTTGTTTTGAAGATCAAATGAGACAGTAATTATCAGCACTCAGCCCAGTCCCACGAGTGCTTTTGCTAGCTATTATTATTGTAATAAGATGCTTTTTGATATTTGTTATTATTAATGACTGTAAGTTTTCATATTTTTGAATCAACTTTGCATTTCTGGTATAAATCCTATTTGTTTAGAAAATAAAATCTTTCTGATGGATTAGGGCAGGGGTTAACCAACTATGACCCAAGGCCCAAATCTTTGCTAATGTATTATGGGAAACTTTTGCCTCATTGTTCATTGGGGATTTTGGTTTATGACTTTCTTTGAGCTGTCTGTCCCTCATTTAGGTACAAAAACTCTATTTGGATCTTATAAGGAATTTGGTACATCCCTTCTTTTGTTTTTTTTTTTGCAGTTTATGTGATATTAGATTTAGATGTTCCTCAAATCCCCTCCCCCCATCTCCTTTCTGCCTTGTTTTATTTGAATGTAAGCTCCTTGAGGGCAGGGGCTGCCTTCCTAGCCGTTAGCATCGCCCAGCATCTAAGTTAGTGCTTAATAAATGCTTGCTCTTGACTCTTGATTGATTGGATTTTTCTCTGGTAAATTCATCAGGTTCACATGTGACTTAAATCACTTTCTTTTCCTGAGTTTGAGTTATTTAAAATAGCTATTTCTTGTTCTGTTAATCTGGGTATTTGGGTGGAGATTTATTCATTTCAATTAAATTGTCAGTTTTGCCTGCACATATTTAGACAAAATAGTTTCTAAGAATCTTCATTTTCTCTTTCTCTGTTGTGATTCCTCCTATTTTCTTTTTTTATTACTGGAAATTTTTTTTCTTCAACACACCAGCTTCTAGGTTTTTTTATCCAATAGTTTTTCTATAATTTAAAAAAAATCTAATTGATTTTCCTTTTCTTTTGGAATTATTTATAATTTATAATTTATTTTTAAAATTCTTTTTTTTTTTGTAAAAATTTTTTTTGAGTTTTGAATTTTCTCTTTCCCTCCAGCTCCTTCTTCCCTACCTCACTGAAAAGGCAGGTAATACGGTATCAATTATATGTTTGAAATCATGCAGTATGTAGTTCCATATTAGTGTGTTATAAAAAGCAAGAAAAATAAAGTGAACAAATTATACTTTAATTTGCACTCAGTTCTCTTTCTGGAGGTGGATAGTACTTTTCATCATGAATCCTTTGAAATTCTGTTGGATTATTGTGATCAGAGTAGCTAAGTAGCTGATCATTGTTTCAATATTGATATTACTGTGCAGAATGATTTCCTGGCTCAGCTCACTTCATTCTGCGTCAGTTCACATAGGTCTTCCCAGGTTTTTTCTGAAACCATCCCTTTTGTCATTTCTTATAGCACAGTAGTATTTTATCACAATCATATACAACTTGGTCAGCCATTTCCCAGTTGATGGGCATCTCCTCAATTTTCAAATCTGTGCCACCATAAAAAGAGCTGCTATAAATTTATTTGTACTTCAAGGTCCTTTTCTTTTTCTTTGATTTCTTTGGGATACAGACCTAGTAGTGCTATTGCTGGGTCAAAGGGTATGTGTATTTTTATAACGCTTTGGCCATAGCTCCAAATTGTTCTCCAGAATGGTTGGACCAGTTCATAACTTCACCAACAGTGCATTTGTATCCCTATTTTTCCACATCCCCACCAGCATTTGTCAATTTCTTTTTCTGTCGTTAGCCAATCTGATACGTGTGGGGTGTTTTAAATTTGCATTTCTCTAATCAGTAGTGAGATAGAACATTTTTATATGAATATAGATAGTTTTGATTTCTTTTTCCTGAAACTGCCTGTTTTTATCCTTTTGACTATCAATTGGGAAATGACTTTTTTTTTTATTAATTTGACTTAGTTCTGTACTCAGTATATGTTTGAGAAATGAGATCTTTATTAGAGAAACTTTCTATAAAATTTTTTGATATAACTTCATTGTCTGGTACCTTTCAGCAAAATGTAGTTTCTCTGATTATCTTTTTTATTAAAGCTATTTTTGCTTTTATCTTGTCTGAGATTATACTTTAATTGGTTTTCAAAATGTCAATTTTGATATTTAGATGGTATTTTAAAATTTGTTGGTTCTCTAATTCTTTCTTTTACTACCTGCCCAATTTGTGAATAGTTCTTTCTCCTTTCCTGTTGATGGAAGTGTTTAGAGATATAAAATTTCCCCTCAGGACTGCTTTGGCAGCATCCCAAAATTTTTGGTATATTGTCTCATTATTGTCATTTGCTTTGAACTACCACCTTAGTTCAGGCTTTCATTACATTTCTCAACACTGGACTAATTGGTCTTCCTGCCTCATCTCAGTATTCTGATCCATCTACTAGAAAAATTGCCCTGTTACAATTTTCCTCAAACTCAGATCTGACCATGTCACTCCCCTAATCTATCAATGTCACTGGCTTTCTCTTTTCTCTAGGATAAAGAAAAAGAAGCTGTTTAGTTTTTCAACCTCAGGATAACCTGGCCCCAGTCTATTTTTCTAACCTCATTGGACAGTATTCTCCTTCCAAACTTCCCATCTCTTTGTTCCTCACACTAGATACTCTGGTCCTCATTGCTTTGAGATCACTTAGTTGCTTAAGCATAAAACAGACAGCCTCTGATGCTTGGTTTGTAGACCACCATGGACAGCTTAGGAGGTGAGCAAGCTCTGTCAGCTGCACCAAATCAAGACGTCCTTAGTGCAGGGTCTTGTTGAATATCCTTCCCTTACCATGAGTATGTAAGTATCTTTCTTTTAACTGTTGAATGTTCTAAGTGTCTCACTTTATTTTAATATCTAATTTAAACTACAGGGGGGACAGTCTAAGTCAGACCCAGCCCATAACTTTTTCCTGCTCCATAGAGTTCAGTGATTTCCTGTTGTTCATAGGACTCATAAACTTCTCTCTGGCTTTTGAAATCCTTTCCTTGGCTACAGTTTATAATTCTAGCCCCACTTAACATTGCTCCCCTTCTCATGTTCTAACCTCTTCTCTATTCTTCACATGTGACTTTCCATTCATTATCTCCATATCTTTGTACTGCTTATCCATTATGCCTGGAATAGACTCTGTCTCTTCCTTGGAGGCTCAGCCCAAGTTCCACCTTTTACGTGCAGCCAGTCTTGGTCTTCCCAATTTGTAGTGCTCCCCCTTCATTAACTTTCTTCTGTTTTTTCTCTTTATGTTTATTCTGTCTATACCTTTGTGTTTACTTGCTAACCCCATGAGAATGCCAACTCCTGAAAGAATAGATTATTTCATTTTTTTGTCTTTATCTTCCTGCTAGCACAACTGTACGCGTGGCATGTATGAGACACTTAATACATCCTTGTTGATTGATGGTTGTGTTGCCTAGTAGAATATGATTTTCTTGAGGGCAGGGACAGTTGTCCTTGAACCTACAAAACCAAGTCTGTTGTTCAGTTATTTGGGTTGTATCTGACTCATTGTGACCTCATTTGGGGTTTTCTTGGCAAAGAGACTTGAGTGGTTTGTCATTTCTTTTCCCAGTTTATTTTACAGATGAGGCAACTGAGGCAAATTGGGTTACAGTGACTTGTCAAGGGTCACACCATAAGTATCTGAAGCCAGATTTGAACTTGGAAAGATGAGTCATCTTGCCTCAAGGACAAGCACTCTATCCATTGCACCACCTAGCTGCCCTGAATCTAGTTTAGTGCTTAGTAGTGATGATGTCTAGCATTTATATGTGCCCACTATGTGTCAGGCACCATGGTAAGTCCTTTGTAAATATTTAATTTGTTCCTTACAACAACCCTAGGAAGTAGGTACTATTATTATCCCCATTTTATAGTTGAAGAAACTGAAGCAAAGGGAATATGACTTGTCCTGGGTCACATGGCTAGGAAGTGCTGGAGATTTTATTTAAACTCAGGTACATGGTAGACACCCAAATGTTTGCTGATTGATTGGTCCAATCAGCCTCCGTAGCTTTCCTTGGCACTGTCATTATTATTAATGGTCATTGTACCCACTAGCTCTTTGGAAAGGATGGGAGGGGGATAATAATTCATCCTTTCCCCAGTCATTTTTCGCTAGTACAATAGCTTTTGGCAAATGGGTTTTTGCATGCAAAATTAATTTCCTTGTTTTATGGATAAGAAATCTCCCCTTTTCTTCCCAACTCATTTTTTCCCTCCTCACAATCCTGAACTACATATCTAGGAGAGACTAGATTAAACAAAGCTTTTCAAAGGGTCAGGCAGGTGTTAACTTATCTAGACCTTTTTTAAAGAGTCAACTCATTTCACAGGAACACAAATCCAACACGTTAATTAAGCTAAATTAAGACTTCCAAATTGGGTTTTTGACAACTTTATTTATTTTTTGGTACATGAGAAGGAACAGTTGGCACTAACCTAATCTTAGCTGAGTTAGGACAAGGATCTTTATTTGGAGATACAATAATAGAAATGATGAATCTGACTAATAACTACAGACATTTGTAATAATCTTTATAGTCCTAACAGGAGGTTTTGGAATTAATTTGGATGTCTAATGATCAGAGGCTCTGATTCAGTCTTTTTTTGAGTAACTGGCAATTTTTTAAACTTCTCTTCCATGATTTATTTTACTTGAGTCTCTTTTACTATAAATGCAGGATTGGAATTTGCTTCCAGATAGAAATCGAGCTGTCACTGATGTAGTTATTTTCTTATTAAACCTTGACAGCACGCCCTCCATCTCACTTGCTACTAATTTTGTCACCATAATGATTAATATGAAACCCTCCTTCCCCAGCAAGGGAATACTAGCAAATCCCATTAATTGTGTGATTGGTGATAGCCATGCCATTAGTAATAGCTTTATTAGTCTGAATGACAATATTATTGACACATGGAAAACTTAGTGCTACCTTCTTTAGTAAATCTTGTTTTATTTCAGCGCAGGTTTTGGGGATGTGCTGAAATCTACACCCTTATTCTCCCAGGTTTTAGTATAATTTCCCATATTGTTATTCTTTGGAGGAGAGGGGAGAGTGAGCAAAGGGGGGGGGTAGGAGAGAGGAGAGAGACCTAATGCATGGAGATCCAGGGTGGATTTATGAAGACCTGAGTTTAAACCCTGCCTCTATCATGTACTGGGTGTGGGATGCTGGGCAACTTACTTGACCACTCATTGCCCCAGACAAGTTCCCCCACCCCCATTTAAAAAAATTATAAACTTTCTTTTTTTAAAAAACTATTTTCTAGTTTTCAACATTCACTTTTATAAGATTTTGAGTTCTAAATTTTTTCCCTTCTCTCCCCTCTCCCTTTCCCAAGACAACATACAATCTGATATAGGCTATGCATGTACAATCATATTAAACATTTCCCCATTCGTCATGTTGTGAAATAAGAATTAGAACAAAAGGGGAAAAACACCTCGAGAAAGAAAAAACAAAATGAAATAGAATTAGAACAAAAGGGAAAAACCACAAGAAAGAGAAAGCAAAAAAAAAAAAAAAAAGAGAGAGAGAGAGAGAAAACAGTATGCTTCAATCTGCATTCAGACTCTATAGTTTTCTCTCTGTATGTGGATGGCATTTTCCATCATGAGTCTTTTGGAATTGTCTTAGATTCTTAACTTGTTGCATTGCTGGGAAGAGCTAAGTCTATTAAAGTTGATCGTAGCATGATATTGCTATTACTGTGTACAGTGTTCTATTGGTCCTGCTCACTTCACTCTGCATCAGTTCATGTAAGTCTTTCCAGGTTTTTCTGAAATCTGCCTGCTCATCATTTCTTATGGCACAATAGTGTTCCATTACATTGAAATACCACAGCTTGTTCAGCCATTCCCCAATTGATGGGCATCCCCTCAATTTCCCAATTCTTTGTTCAGGCAACTTTCTAAAACTCTGAATTTCAGTGTAAATGTCACTCTGTATTACTATAGTGTCCCCACCAGGAGTTCCCTATGCCAATGGCATACTAAGTCTGGAGCAAAAAAAAAAAAATTCAGAAAACCGCAACATTGGGAAATTTATGAATAATTAGATTTGTGATATTAACTGAATTTTTAAACTTCATTTGTAGGAGTTCATCATATGGTTACAGTAATTGTTTAGTTGCTCTTCCCACAGGAATAAAAATATTTAGCTGATTAGTCACCTTTAGTGGGGATGATATTAAATTAACACCTGGAATATTATAAATCTTAGCCTTTATCTCAACTGTTTACTATTGGAGGGCTAACTAGGATCTTAGGAGCAATCAATCCATTAACAATTGTTAATTGATTTTATTTATTTATGTATGTCTTTATTCTACCCATGATACACATTCTGTCATAGACCACTTCTGTTAATATGTTTTATCATTTGGAGCTGTTCTTGGTATCCTTGAAGGATTCATCCCCTCATTTCTAATGTTCCCAGGTTATGTGCTTCTTTCATGCTTCTCTTTGGCATTTAAATCCCTTCATATTCTTGTTCCAGACTGTCTTTCCAGGGTGTTTACATGTTACTCTTCCTTACAAGCTCTACTCACCAGCCAAATTGGCCCTTGTACTCTTTCCTGTACATGATACTCTGTCTTCTTCTCTACCTTTGCAGAGGCTACATCCTCCATGCCTGGAATGCTCTCTTCCAATTTCTGTCTCTCAGAATCTCTAGCTCCCATCTAGACCCAGCCTGATTCTCTCAGTTATTAGCCATTCCTTCCCTCCTCTCCTATTGCTTTCTAGTAATCTCATTTATGTCTTTCCTGTATTTACTTATATGTGAACATGGTTTATCCTCAAGTAGGATAGAAGATGTCTGAGGGCAGGGATTTGCCCAGTTTTGCATTTATAAATCGCCCTCCCTCCCCCTCCCCAAACAGTTTATGGCATATACTAGGAATTTAGTAAAAACTAGATTCATTTTACAATTATATTCCTTGTGGTGCTTATAACTTTCCACCATATTTTGTAGGATTTTTTTGGCATACCACAGTTTTGTTCATATTATCTGAATGCATGCACTCTGTGAAATATATTGGCTCTTTTATTTTCTATAGTAATGCTAATAATAAGAGCATTTATATAGTGCTTTAAGACTTTACAAATTCTATCTTATTTGATCCTTACAACAACCCTGGGAGGTAGGTGCTCTTCTTATTCTCATTTTCTAGATACTGAAACTGAGTCAGATTTAAGTGACTTGTCCAAGGTCACACAGTAAGTATCTGAGATGGGATTTGAACTCGTGGTTTCCTGACTCCCAAATCCAATGTTATATGCTATGCCACCTGGCAAGAAGGAACAGGAAACTGAACTGAACACAGAGGAGTTGTCAGAAAATGGAAACAAAACATAGACGGCTTCTAGCTGAGACAGTTGATGCTCCAGGTGCTTTGCTGGGACCCTGCTGATAGGCTGGGAAAAGACCAGAGTGTAGCTATTGAAAATTCATTGGCTGAGAACTGCTCCTGCAGCTGCGTGAAGAGCTATTGATTTTGTTGCTCTCTGGTACCATCTGACACCTGAGAGATGGAAAGCCTTTCAGGGGTGGTTTTGTTTCCCTCTCCTTCCTTCTTTCTTTTTCCTTAAGGAGGGAGAAACAGGGAGAAAGACAGTGTTTACATCTATTTTGTTGTGAGCTGTTCAGTAAGGTGGGTCAAAGCAGAATGCCCTGCTCTTTGCATATCTAATGAACTTGGCAGTTCTTTGGCATGAGGGGACTGCTTGCTACGGAAAGGGTGTAACCCTTTTTTCAGCACGGTCATAAGGGTGACTGGGAATGTAAAGAGTTTGTTACTGTTTCATATGGAAGGAGAGGAATAGCTTTGTCCAGTAGGAGAGTGGGGGTGACCCAAAGGGGAGCATCAATAGTGAGGTGACTTTGTGTGGGACAGGCTGACTATGAAGGGACCAAGTACATCCAGAGTTGTGAGTTGTCCTGGGCACATGGGTTTCCCTATTTCATTTGTCTTTCTGCTAATTTTCTGTAGGTGTATACTCCCTTTCCTCCATGGATAGGGTATATATTAGTGAGAGACTATGACCTAGGTCCCATGCATGGATGATTTTTTCCTGCCTCTGGTCTTCTATTGGGTAACTATGATGTCTGATTATTGTTGCTTCTGTTTTCTGTTGATTAAATGCCATCATTTGTCTACTGGTGAGTAAATGCTAGGATTTCTCTTGATTTTCTGTACTGATGAGTAAATGTTATAATTATTCTTCCTTTTGCCTTATCATTTGTTAAGTGTTTTATGGTTAGAAGTTAATGGTGTCATGGTGACTGATTTCTTTTTTTGCTTTTTGGAGGGCAGGGCAATTGGGGTTAAGAAACTTGCCCAAGGTCACATGGCTAGTAAGTATTAAGTGTCTGAGGTCAGATTTGAATTCAGGTCTTTCTGACTCCAAGGCCAGTGCTGTATTCACTGTGCCACCTCGCCGCCCCATGGTGACTGATTTTATGTGAATGTGATCATACTTGTGGGGGCTTGAGAGCTATAGCAATAAATTATGGAGTTATTCCCTTGTCCTGACTCCCTCCTCTGCTCATGATGACTATGGCTATACCAATAATCATCAACTAACAAGAACTGATGAAATGCCACTTATGTGACAAGCACTACAGAAGGAACTTGTGATTCAAAGATAGAAATGAGCCAGTTCCCACTTTTAAGACCATTTGTTTTCTAATGGAGGGAATGGGTTACAATTATTGTAAGGTGAATGGTGGCCAGAGAAGGGAGTTTTGTGAGTGGAGCCACAGGATGAATAGATTGGCATGTTTCTTTCAGTAGCCATGATGATATTGATTTGGTTATTCTTCCCAGAGAAAAAGCAAGATGTAGGAAGTGAGGTCTGGGGAATTCAAAGAGAGGCAAAGGCCTTGGCACCATCACAGGCTTAATGTCAGAACCGGATATCATTTTATCAATGGAAATGTCACACAAGAAGAATCATTACCATCTGCTTTGATGCTGTACCCCAGAAACCATGGGGTCTTTTTTTTGCTTTTTGGAGGGGTAGTTGGGGTTAAGTGACTTGCCCAAGGTTACATGGCTAGTAAGTATTAAGTGTCTGAGGCTGGATTTGAACTCAGGTCCTCCAGACTCCAGGGCTAGTGCTCTATTCACCACACCACTTAGCTGCCCCAGCCATGGGGTCTTTCTATCTGACTAGCAATGGAATCCTTCAATATATATTGTCTCTCCCATTAGGATATAGCTTCCTGAGAATGGGAACTTTTCCATTTTGTAACACCATTAGCATTGTGTTCTGCACATAGTGGGTGCTCAATAAATGCTCTTTTGTAGTAGGAGCTCAATAAATGCCCCTCCTCCCATTCATCTATTGGTAGTCTCAGGCTTTCTCAGCAACCTGCAAAAGCCTGATTTCAGACCTCAATCTTAGCCCTAGGTCCTTCCTGTTGCATACTTTCTCCTTCATTAGGAACTGGGCTGCCTGAGGGTAGGAACCGTGTTTATTTTTTAAAAATCCTTAGAACTTGGCACACAGTTCATGGCATATAGTCTATGCTTAATAACTGTTTGTTTACCTACTGAACATCTGCTGTGGGCTGGGTAATGTGAGTAGTGGTGACAGGGGTGGTGCAAAAGTCACAACAGCCCAAAGCAGAGCAGTCCCTGCCCTCCAGGAGCTTACCATCTAGGGAGGAGGCACCAAGGTCCTCTTAGAGATGAAGGTTTTCCACCTTCACTGGAGTAGAGTAAGCAGGGCTGTCATATCTGACTCTCTGTGACCCAGCTTGGGGTTTTCTTGGCAGAGATCCTGGAGAGGTTGGCCATTTCCTTCTCCAGCTCATTTTACAGATGAGGAAATTGAGGCAAACAGGGTGAAGTGACTTGCCCAGGGTCACACAGCAATAAGTGTCTGAGGTTGGATTTGAGGTCCTTCTGACTCCAAGCCTGGAGGTCTATCTGCTGTGCCACCCAGCTGGCCTTTATTGTACTTGAATTGAGTTTTTTAGGGAACCAAAGATTCTGAGATGTGGAGGTTGGGAAGGAGCAGCACTGGGTAAAGCCACTTCGAAGGTGTAGATTCTGGAGATGGGATATTAAAAACAGCTAGTGACCAGTATGGTTGAACTAGCTGCCTAAAGGAAAGAAGAGCTACTTGCCTTATCTAACCTTCTAAATTGGTGACTTTTCCTGGCCCATTCACCAACTAACTATCTTTGATACAGTTCCCTTCCCTCACCCCTCATCATGGGGGCCAGAGGATCAGCCATGAAGTGTTGCTTGTTCCTTCTGCTTAGACAGACCATACCCAGGAAGGGGCCTAGCTCCAAGGGAAGTCCTATAATCCAGTTTGTGGCTATAATTGATTAGATTGCACCCTGCCCCCCACCTCAAAATAAAGCTCCCCCAGTGCATGTGGATTGGATTAGGCCATTGGATTAGGTACTGGGAAACTTGGGTTATGGTCTTGACTCTTATACTAATTAGCCATGTGAACTTTGGTGATTCATTTTGATTTTCTGTACTTCAGTTAACTCCTCCATGGTCTCTCTACAGCAATATTTTATATTGTTTTTCTTTTTCTTTTCGCTAAATATAAGAAACTAGTTGGTTGGAGACTAGATTAATCATTAATATGAATATAAGGCCCATGAAGGGAAAGCTTGGGGGCTCTAAGGACAAGGAGATCTCCCAATAGAAACACAAGCTCTTTACCCAAAGCTTGGGAAAATCCTCACTTAGACTGTTTGTAGTAGCCAAATGATTAACTCGGAGCTAGAGACTGCATTTGCCGTGAGAAGTGATTTATGATGTGAATGCAGAAAGGATGTTTGCATCTGGCAATCTGATATTGCATTGGAGCCCTTTTAACATTGTTTATCTTGGGGACACCCAGTGCTTAAACATTTTCCCTCCTTTTAAACAATTTATTACCTTTCACAAGAGGCCAAGGCCAGTCACGCAGTTTGGGGGCTTTCGTGCTGGTGTGTCAAAGGAACTGGCCCTCCCCAGAAGAAAGTTCTTGAACTTGGCCCCTCACTATGGGTGTATGGCACTTTGTTTTCTTATTACTTACTTTCATTTACAAAAGAAATGCCAATCAAAGTTATAAATACAACTTTTGTTCTTCATGACTCTAGAAATGAGTGGCATTGTCTGAGGCAAGAGCAAATAGTGCGGCAGAGTGGGAACAGTAGGAGACTTGGCCTCCAAAGAGCTGGGATCCCATTGAGTAGCTAAGTGGATGTGACTCTGGAAAGTCTTGTTCTCAGACTTCGTCTGACCCACAGCATCCGCATTTCTAAAATGGGGGCATGGTCAAGAATATTGACTCTCTCTAGATTACAGGCTTGTAGTGAGGGACCAGTGATGCAATGAAAGTGAAATGTTAGGTGATCTTATTGTTTTTAAAGGAACTTTATTCACATGGGTCTTATATCTTAAGATTTCTTGAGTTATTATTTTTTTTATGTACCAGATGGAAGTTTTTAGTTCTTGTAGCAGTTTTGAGAAGTCACGCCTTCTGACGAGTGGTCTGCTTGTATTTTGTTTCCAAACCAAAGAATCGGGGAGATGACCACAATAGGTTAGTGAGATTCTGTCATTCTTTCAGTAAGAAGCTTTCATTTTCCATTTTATATGTGACTTTTTTCACTGCTCTCCAGGCCTCATCACCTCTTAGTCTATGATTTCAATAGCTTCCTGTTTGTGTCCCAACTTCAAGTCTCTAGTCCAACCTTTCTTGATAAGCCCCAGTGTCTCCCCAGGATCAAATAGGAACTCATTTGTTTGATATTTAAAGCCCTTTACAACCAGGCTACAGCTAACCTCTTCAGGCCTCCATGCCCTCTACAGGTCAGCCAGGCTGGTTTTCTTACTGTTCATCATGCATGATAATCCATTTCCCATCTCCATACCTTTGCATATGCTGTTCCCCATGTCTGAAATGCATTCCTTTCTCACTTCCATCTCTTAAAAATTCCTATTTTCCTTCAGTGTTTACTCAGTTCAAATGCCGCCTCCTGCCTCTCCCACATAAGCCCTTTCCTGACGACCCACATGCTAGTATCTTCTCTCAAATTACCCTTAATTTTGCATGTGTGTGTGTGTGTGTGTGTGTGTGTGTGTGTGTGTGTGTGTGTATACATATTTGTGTTGTTTCTCCAGGTAAGTTCACTGGGGGCAGGAACTATTTCATTTTCATTTTTGTGTTCTCACTGCTTAGCACAGTGCCTGGTGTGTGTGTGTGTGTGTGTGTGTGTGTGTGTGTGTGTGTGTGTGTGTGTGTGTGTGTGTATGCTCGAACGCATGTGGAACAATCAGGGTTAAGTGACTTGACCAAGGTCACACAGCTAGTAAGTGTCAAGTGTCTGAGGTCAGATTTGAACTCGGCTGTTGTTTTATCTACTGTGCCACCAAGCTGTCCTTGTATGTTCTTAATAAATACTTGTTGATTGATTAATCTCCGTTGAAAATGAAAGAAAATTCTTCTTAATTCCTTTGAAATGATCAAATAATACTACAGATGAATTATATATTGAGAGCATACCCTCTGGGAAGACTTTCTTGCTGTTCAGTCATATCTGACTCTTTGTGACATTATTTGGGGTTTTCTTGGCAAAGATGCTAGAATGGTTTGCCATTTCCTTCTCTAGCTCATTTTACAGATGAGGCAACGGAGACAAGCAGGGTTAAATGACTTGCCCAGGGTCACACAGTCATTAAATGTCTGAAGCCAGATTTGAATTCATGAAGACTACTTTATCCACTGTGCCCCCTAGCTGCCCTTGAAAACTCTATATACTGTTTTAAGGGGTATAATTTTTAGTGCTAACACTGCAAATTATGGAAATGCATGTCAGAGCCATCATTTGGAAAGGTTGGAATTTCCCTTTGCCTATTAATTTGCCTATAATCAGTTTCTTTTACTATTATTTTGAATTATGCTCTTCTGAAATGCTTCAATGGCTAGGTTCCACTGAGTTCCTTGTGAACTGTGTTTCATGTTATCATTTTTATTTTTTAATTAAATTTTCTTTTTTAAAAATGGTAATCCTTAATTCAAAGGGCCAGTTGTATGGGACTATCTTCTCAGTGGTGGACCTGGATTACTCAGTGAATGAGGGTTTGGGCAGAGTTATGAGGGCTGGAGAGATGAGAGGGTCCAGGCTCTTTTGATTTATAGCTGTGAGAGAGATGTGCCATTCCAACTTCCCTTTAGGTACCTGAAGGGAGAGAAAGACTGTGGGAAGAAGCCAACATATAGAGAAGCTAACAGTCTCTGTCATGTTCCTATGTCTGGCTTACCACACTAGAGACTTGGAGGAATTTCCTTTTGGGTAAGATCTGGACTCTCTTGGTTGAGTTGAGTTAACTTGCTCCCACGGGGAGAAGTCCTTCACTCAATTGTCTAGTACATATCCTCCAACACACAAATGCACATATATGAATATATGTGCATATATGTACACACATATGTATATATGTGTATATATGCCTGTATGTATAAATGGTGTATATATTATATATGGTATATGTGTGTACACACACACACACATATTTTCGCTGATTTCTCTTTGTTGTCAACTTGGATAAATGGGATTATTTGCTGTAAGTTCTATGTGTTAATTGTACAATTGGTATTTGGTGGGGAGAGGCTCAAGTCTTGCATATAGAGCAAATTATAGAATCGGTATTTGGTGGTAAGGGGTTTAAGTCTTGGAAATAGAGCTTGGGTCACTCCTCAATAAGAAATAGTAATCAGGAGCCATGGTTTGAACCTGAAAACTACTTCCCTTAGGCTAATAATAATAATAATAATAATAATAACGATAATAATAGATATAATTCTAGCCTAATATCCCCTTCTCTTTGAAGAGATCAGAGTGGCCAGCCTCTGGCCCCAAACTTCTTCTTCCCCTCCTGATAGGCATCAAAGTCTCTCTTAGAGAAGGATGGGGGAAGGGGGAGATGCTAGAGATATCTTCTCTTGCCTCCCTGTGAGTCACCTAAATAGACCCATGTGGACATACATAACCTACAGGGGCAAAAATAAAAAGCATTACCCACAGCACAAGCCCCCCTCCACAATTAGCAAGGATTCATTTTTCTCTCCCCTACTTCCCCCTTATCATTTGGGAATCCCCCCAACAATACCCAATAACAAATATTTGTAGTCAGTTAAAACAAATTCCTTATTATTTTCCCTTCCCCTTGATGCTGATGAAGCAGCTGAGTAATGCTGAGATTTACTTGACCTAGGTACTAGTTCAGATAAGTGAAAGATTTGGCTGTCTCATTTGGCTTTTGATTAAGCCTTTCTGGCCAAGTGAACTTTTGGAAGTACTTTAATTTAAGTACTATCAGTCAATCAACAAGCATTTGTTAAGTATTTCCTATGTGTTAGGCAGGAACTTAATATAGCTGCCCCTCTAGAGATACTCTCCTAGTGTCCCTTCTCACTGGCAACTTGGGTGTCCAGAGGATGGCTAAGTATTCCAAAGGTTGTAGCAGTAACACCTGAACCATTAGGGATTTTCAGTTGTACTGTTGCTCATGAGCCCCCAGTGGTGTACTCCCATTGGATAATCATTTTTTGTTTGTTTCAAGTATTATGTTTTTGTTTTATTCTGAATTTAGACACACACACACACGGAGCAGATCCACACACACAACACAAAAAGAGGAGTCAGTATCAAACAGTGGTTCTTCATTTTATATAGTTTCCCTTTTATTTCCAAAGTACATAATAAATTCTATGTTTTTCAAGCATAATTTATTAATTTATAAATTAAATCTTTCACTTATCTGAACTAGTACCTAGGTCAAGTAAGTCTCAATGTGCCTCAGTTGCTTCCCTATGCTATCTTCTGAACTTCCTTCTGCTTTCTTCTGTATACTTAAAAAAAAGTTAACTTTATTCTAGTTCCTTAAGTCTATTTCCTTGAGCATTTAGTGACATTGGAAATTATAGCATTTATATAAGGCTGCTCAACAAGGGTTTATGGATATCATGTAGTTTGGAGACATTTCTTGCCCAACAAGATAGAATAGAATCCTGGAGTTAAGCTATCTGTACATATAATATCAAATGATCTTTGATCAATAAAAACAGTTTCAGAAGAGTATAAAATTTGCATTGGTCTCCATATTTAAGAGTCTTCTCCTCTTCCTTTCCTAACCTTGGCCCCTGTTTTACAAGGCTAAGAAATTGCAAATACCTGTTTGCACAAAGATATGTGTTATCCTACACACCATAGAAAGGTGACAGTAGTGACCCACCATCACTGTATGTTTCTGGAGGTGGGTTTTTTCCCCCTTGTTATTAATGAATAGTAATGACATGGCCTGAACTCCCTGTAATTTTTCATCTGGTTTCTCTTATGATCAAGCATGAGTTTATGGCAGAGCAGCCCATTATTAGGGATGCATTCAGTGTTCATTAAACACAAGTTTCCAGGAGAAACAGCCAAAAATGGAAATAGAAAGGAAAGTTAGAATGTGGTAAATTTCCTTTAGGCCTAGTGGCTAAGTTTTCTTTGCAGTATGCTCTGATTGTCTAGATGTAATTATTCTCATAATATTTTCAAGTAGTTTTCATTATAAGGAAATAGGCATCTATTTTTATTTATCTCTTTGGGAAAAATACAAAAATAAGCAATCCAGATGAGAGAGCAAAATAGATAATTAAGTATTAAAAAATAAATCCTAGCCTAAAAAGGAGATCCATTTGCCCTTGTGTTTCAGACTGACTGTTTTGAATTAAATAGAGTTCTGTTTGTTCAAAAGCAGTCTGTTCACCAGAGTTCAGGATCATCTCCACCTTGGTGTCTCTCCTCACTGTGCTCCTTTTTATAGGAGACCTAGCATCTAAGAGGGGGCCTTAGGTGTTGGTATTTGTGGAATGGTGTGACTCCATCTTTGTGTTGTGGAGCTTAATATAAATGCTCTGGGATTAATTGGAAACTTGTGGTGCAGTGGCTAGAGCAATGAGCCTGGAGTCAGGAACACCTGAGGTCAAAGCCTGCCTCAGACACTTATTAGTTGTGTGATACTGCTCAAGTCACTTAGCTCTGTTTGCCTCAGTTTCCCAAATTGTGAAATAGAGATCATAATAACCCCTCCCTCCCAGGGTTGTTGTGAGGATCAAATGAGATTATATTTGTAAAAAGTGCTAAGCAGAGTGTTGCTACATAAATGTACTACCTTCCCTTTTCTCGCCCATATATTCCTTCTCATGGTATTTTCAAGTATTTTTCATTATAATTATAAGGAGACAAAATCTTTTTGGGGTAAATGGGAAATTGTGAAAAAAGTTTGGAAAAATTAAATGTAAAAATGTAAAAATAAGTAACCCAGATAAGGAAGAACATAACAGATAATTAAATATTTTTTAGCTCTTACTATATGCCAGACACTAGGTTAAGCACTTTGCAAGTTTTATCTCATTTGATCTTTATGACAACCTTGAGAGGTAGATTCTACTATCCCTACAGGGGAGGAAACTGAGGCAGGCAAAGTTAAATGTCTTGCCCAGGGTCATACAGCTAGTAAGTTATCTGAGGTCAAATCTGAACTCAGGTCTTCCTGACTGCAGGTCCACACCACCAAGTAACCTGTTTTTTCCCTTTCTTTCTGAAAACCCTAAACCAAGTAACCAAGAATCTGGCCAGTGTCATTTTATTTAGTCTGTGAAAAGGGTAAAATAGTAGGATAAATTATAAAAAGGAAAAAGAAGACCAACTACACAACAGTACACTTCATCTCTTTAGAGATTTTCCCTGACTGTTCCCCATGCCCGGAATGCTCTCCCTCCTTATCTCCACCTCCTGGCTTCCCTGGCTACCTTCAAGTCCCAGCTAAAAAAAATCTCACCTCTCCAGGAAGTCCTTCCCAATACCTCTTAAATCTAGTACCTCCCCCCAGCTCCCCTGCCTTTTTTTAAATGCTAGAAACTGAGTTAATTGCTTTTTATAATTTTTCTACAAAAATGACTCTGAAAACAAGGGTATTTTATCCAGAGAGGTTTTAATGAGCTGCTGATCAAAACACTGGTTTAGAGTGGGATTAAAATAATTGCATATTTTTGTGTGTATAATATATATGTGTATGTATATATTTGTGTATATTTATGTACATATGTGTATATATGCATACATATACAGACATACACATATATGAACACATACACACATATATGTAATTTATTACAATCCAGTATAGTACTTTTCTCATAAGCCTTTTTTATGGAAAGGGGAAGGCAAGGCAGTTGGGGTTAAGTGACTTGCCTAAGGTCACATAGCTAGTAAGTCATAAACCCTTTCTAAAGCGAACACTGCTTTTTTTCAATAGCCAAAGGTTGAGCTAAAACAGAGACGAAGGAAATGTAGCCTTGCTGAGCTCATCTGCAGAGGCCAAGCCTGTGTTCATTCCTCTGCAGGAAGGAGATGTGGCGGGTTGGAGAGTGTGGGGTGTGGGGTGGCCCACCCAGGCTGGCCCAGCTTGACTAATGTGTTACACAGGTGCTTCCCCCTACAGTTTGCCTGGTTGTTACCATCTGGTCCTAAATGAATACTTTACTCTAATTTCTGGTAAGACCAACTGATAGTGGCAAAGCTACAAGAGAAGAATCTGAAGTTCCGACTACTCCTCAGTCTGAAGCCTGCACCCCTGGTGCCCCCTCCTCCAAATGGTAAAAATGAATGATCTCCATCCTGCTCAGGTTGACCTTCCCAACAGCAGAGGGGAAGGAGGCTGAGCAATGGTACTAGAGTTTCCCCTTGTGGCTCTACCCTTCCTACCCTATACTATTAGCAGTAGTGGGCAAAGGCCCTGTTAGCCTATGCTATTTGGTGCAGGTCATACTTCCTCTTGACCACAGGGTCTTAGATGTGGAAGGTCTCTAGTAATTCTTAAGATAGCTTTTCTAGCATCAGCATTTGCTGGGGCTTATTCTCCTAGCATCCTTAAACCATCCATTTCATGGCTAGGAAGCACGGGAATCTGTTCCTTAGTGGGTCTGGGACCTGATAAAAACCTTTAAGGGTACTGGCTAGGCCAAGGACAGGCTGACCATTTTCTAGGGCCTGGTAGAAGATGGTATATGGGTTACCTTCAGTGGCCTCCCTCTCCTTAGTTATGACTGTGTGGTACTTTTTCTATCACTTTTTCCTGAGGATTTCCCAAGTCTCAGTCATCAGCCATCTGGCTAGTATTTTGTTTCCTCCTTTCATCATCACATTGGTGAATTTACTGACCACTGGATCCTCAAACCAAGAGCTTTTCTTCAATGCTGGGGCAGCTTTGAAGATCTGTGTGGTTCCGAGGTTCCACCCAAGCTCTTGCTCTTCAGTGACCTCCTCCAAGGGTGTAAGCTAGTCTTTGTCAAGTTGGGGTTCTTCATAATCAGCATCACAGCAGCTCCTTCCCTCCTGGCTCATCCTATCTGACCACTTCTCAGTCTCCTTTGCCCCTTCCCTTTTTTATTATTTCCTTTCTATCTTTTACATAGCTTATTTTTACATATTTGTTTTCATCTTGTCTTCCCCATTAGATCATGAGCTCCTTGAGGGCAGGGACTATCTTTTGCCTTTCTTTGTATCCCAGTGCTTGGTAGAGTCTGGTATACAGTAGGCACTAAATACATGTTTATTGATTGACTGCCCTATAAATATCAGCAAGGGTTGACTAAAGGAGAAAGCTATTTTTCAAAAATGCTATTTCAGTCCTGACCTTTTCTTCATGCTAACTGATGAAGCAGTCACTGGTGTTTTCCAATATAGAAACTTGGTGTGGCGTTCTGACGACTTATTTATAACCTGCCTTAAAAGATTACTTTCTCTTCATGAAGGAAAAGCTCAATTATGCATTTAAAACAGTTGGTAGCTATGCTTAACATTGTCAAGATGAAATGTTATCCTGCTTGTACTATGGTAGCACACATCGGAACAAAATTACTCCTTCCCCACCCCCTACCCTCTTTTTTTTTTGAAGTTCAGGAAATCAATTTGTGTTCAATTTCTTGTGTAGGGTAAAATCTGAGTACATGTACAAAGCTGATGAGTGGACTATCAATGGAATCTCTGTTAGCTCATTTTTCATCAGGGAGATACATTACTTCCCCAAAGCCGTGATCTAGGACCATTGCCAAGTAGAGTTAAAAAAAAATACGCAAAACCCAACAAACAACATAATTCTTTCATATAGTGCTCTCCTCTCTCTCCCTTTTTGCTTATCATGCTGCTGGCTGGCAAGCCCATTTAAAACCAAAAATCTATTGGTGCCTTTGCCTAAAGCTGTTTCTGGGTTTCACAGTCTTCTAATCTTATGATCCATTCAGACATTTTTCCTTTGGTGGGACTGAAGGGGGGGGGGGGGCAGAGAGAGAGAGAGAGAGAGAGAGAGAGAGAGAGAGAGAGAGAACACCTTTGTATTTATACATTTATGTAGAACCAGAAAGCAGAAGACACTTCTGTGTAAGATTTATTAGGGTTAGCTGTGTACTTAACAGGTTAATGTTTGAATAAGCTTTGGGTAGGCATCTGAATTCTTCTATCATTAGCTGAACTTAAAGGTTACATTTAAAACATTTTCCCTACAGAAATATCACAGCCTGTTCCTTTCAGAATATTTCTATTGATTACTTAAGATGGAGCTTTGTTTGTTTGTTTGGTGCCTTCAGCTGAACTAGAAAGGGATGAAGTGTGCCTCTATCAGCTAGGTATTGATCTTGCTCATATGAAAATGGCCTTTTTGGCAATCACAACATGCTCTCTTTATGACTCTGTGACATCATTATCCCAGCATAGTTGGTCATTAGGCGTCCCCCCCCCCACTCTTCTTGGGAGCATGTGGGTTCATTTGACGTGTGAGATTCCTTAAAGAAGCAATGGCTTAGGTAAGGTACCAAAAAAAAAAAGACATTATTTTTAGCCATCTAAAAACGACCTCAGTTTCCAGAAGAGTGGATTCATTCTCAATGTATTGCCAACCACTTGGGGACAAGGATAAAAATTGGCTGGTGATTTCAGCTTGTCTAGTCATTTGTCACTGAAGTTACTTTAGCTTCATCCTTCATTGTTTCTGCTTTTATTTCCATGGCATGGCAGCAGATCCTACATCCCCTTCCATGTTTTTACTGATACTTTATTTTTTGTTTCTTCCAGACAATTTCTCCTTTATCACTACTGTGGAATAGTAGGATGTCTGTCTGTCTCTTTGCCTGGTCTCATCTCTCTAGTAGATTTTTTTTAGTTCAACGTTTTTGGTACCATGCTATTTTCTCTCAGTGCTGAATGTGGTAGTATCATTTTGTAAAATATTAGAACTGGCAGGGCCCTGTAGTTTAATTCCCTTATTGGGACTTTGAGAAATAAAACAGCTGGGGGAGGCTAGGTGGTGCAGAGTCAGGAGGACCTGAATTCAAATGTGGCCTCAGACACTTAACACAAAAACTATCCCTGTGATCTTGGGCAAGTCACTTAATCCCAATTGTCCTCCCTTCCCCCCTCCAAAAAAAAAAAAGTAAAACAGCTTATCCAGGGTCAAGTGTCTACAAGTAACTGATTTGTAAACCATATGTCCACCATGGAGTATGGGCTACCATTATTACCATTATGAAAAGCAAGGCTTGGATTAGAACCCAGGAGTCTCGGTACTCCCTAGAGTCCCTCATAAACTGTGCGGTATCTCATAGGTAGGGGGAGGTTTCCTCCTTGCCTTTACCCACTCAGCCTACTGAATGAGGACAACATTTGCAAAGAATTGGCAGCTTCCATTGGAATCCATAAAATCATCTATTTAAAGCTGGAAGGAATCTTAGAGGTCATCTAAGGGGAAACCCTTCATTTTATAAATGGGGAAACTAAGTCTGACAGAGGTTGTTACTTGCCCAAGGTCACTTAAGGTAATGAGGAGAGCATATATGCAAAATATATACAGACTAAATGCATGCTACTTAGGGAGGGAGGGGACTGGCAATTGGGGATCAGGAAAGACTGCAAGATGGTGTTTGTCAGAAGAGAGCGTTTTAGTAGGAATTGGATTAGAGGCACAAAGGATAGTCCATGCAAAAGCATGGAGACCCTTTTGCCAAGAGGTAGGAAGCACTCTTCTGGAGTCATGGCTGGCCATCGCATTGATCAGAGTTCTTAAGTCTTAAAAAATTATTTTCATTGTAATATAATACACATTGTATAAATGGTTTTCTTTTCTGTTCACTTTGCCTGATATCCTTTCATACCAGTCTTCTCAGATTTTGCTGTCTCTATACCTTTGGTCATTTCCTATGGTGCAATAATATTCCATTAATTCATATATCGCTTTAAGCACATTTGATCAGCAACCACAATACCTACTTTGTTCCCAGTTTTTTGCTATAACAAAAAGTGTTGCTTTAAACA
Source organism: Gymnobelideus leadbeateri (assembly GCA_011680675.1). Lineage (NCBI taxonomy): Eukaryota > Metazoa > Chordata > Mammalia > Diprotodontia > Petauridae > Gymnobelideus > Gymnobelideus leadbeateri. Next base: position 591,617 of record WOXC01005877.1, on the reverse strand, counting down.
AAAAATACACCCATGGGTTCTTTCTCTCATTCTTTAACATTTTGAGGATATATGGCTAATAGTGGTTTCACCAGGTCGAAGGGATTTGCGTGGTCTAGTGAATTATTTTGAACAGTTCCCAATTGTTTTCTAGACTGCCTGGACCAAGTCAGAGCTCTACCAACTTTGTATTGGTGTGCCCGTCATTCCACAGTTCCCTCTCCAACACTTGGGATTTTCCATTTTTTTTGTTTCTTTGCCAATATGATAGTCATGAGATGGAATCTTAGCATTGTTTTAATTTGCTTCTCTCTTATTAATGTTTTGTAATATTTTTTCATAATTATTGATAGCTTGCCTTCTTTCTTCTCAAAAATGACTTTTTATATCCTTTTAACCATTAATCTGTTGGAAGGTGATTCTTGTTAATATTACAATTGTAACAATTTCCTATGTGACTTGGATATCGTACCTTTATTAGAGAAATTTGTTGTCAGTATTTCCCCAGCTGTTTCTCTTCTAATTTTAATCACAAATTATTTATAAAATCTCAGTTATTTTATAGAAAGATGTATTTTAATTGATCTCAGGAGTTTGTGTGTTTTTATGTCATCATTGCCTGTGTTTTTGGATTTCTTGTTGCAGAGTATCTGAAGTTGCACTTTGGTTGAGGTTGGGATCTGGTCTTGGGTGTTCAGTAATGACCAAAGCTGACCACTAACAGTAACTAAGAGGCCATTTCTCAGTCTGGAATGATTACATTGCCTTTGTATTTGAAGGCGGGGGCAGAGACTAAGTGACTTCTAGGAAATCTTGAGTCTTGACATTTTTGGAATTTGCCTTCTTATGCTTATATTTCATTTTTCAGATGACTATTTAAGTTCTTAGCAGATGCCACAAAGGTGAATAAGGATTAATAGCTATTGTTTCTATCTAGAGCCTCTATTCAGATGCAGACAACTTATAGTTCTATAGTTATTTTTGAGACACATGACAAATGCTGATTTATTTTTATGATGACATTTGTGATTTGTTCCTAAGGATTATGACATGGGTCTGATGGGGGGGGTAGAGGAGCAGGGAGCTTCCCTGATCACCAGCTTCTTTCTGATGCTGCTGGAGAGCCCCACCCTGGGGGCACTCAGAAGCCCTAGCCTTGAGCTAGCTGAGCTGCTATCAGACCTATAAGTGACAGTGATTCTTCTTCTCTTTTAATCTCCTTTATCAGTGCTATGATTTGGCTGTTTTGCCCCTGAGGCTGACAGAATTGCTAGCTCCTTCCAGCTCTCCATCTTGGAGATTATCTGGTGCCGACCAACTGATGTTCATCCCTTTTCACTTAGCTGATCCTTGGGTCCTGGATTCTTGTCCAGCGATCCTTTGTGTCTGGCTGAAGGTCATTACGAGTGTCCTCTGAATGTCACCTTGCATTCATTTTGTGATCAAATACTGTTTCACGTATCTTTTGACTACTTCACTTTCTGAATTTTTCTTGATGAAATATTTCACTTGGGTGGGTGAGGGAATGAATAAACAGTTTTTATTAAGATGTTTGGAATGCTTCAGAAAGAAGGATGTTTCTCAGTTGTGTTTCTTGGGAACACAGCTGTTATCCTTGGGAGATGCCATGAATCACCATAAAGCTGTGACTATGCCTTTCCATCTTAGGATGGTGGCAGTAGTGATCACAACAACTGGCATCTATGTAGTACCTTAAAGTTTGCAAAATCCTTTAAAATATTATCTAATTTATCCTCACAAAAGCTCTAGGAAGCAAGCACTATTCTGCTCATTTTTCGCATGAGGAAACTCAGGCTGAGTTCGCTTAGAGGCACACAGTCAGTAAGTAACTGAGGCTGAATTTGAATTCAGGTCTTCCTGACTTCAGGACTAATGTTCTATCCACTCTAAGGCTTAGCTGTCTTCAGCTAGATCATCAAACACTTGAGTCCAAAAGAATCCAGGACCTAAGTATCAGCTAAGTCGAAAGTGGATGGAAATAACCAAGTAGAACAAAGTGGATTTAATCTCATCTTGCCACTAGTTCTCCCAGACAATTTTGAATGGGGGGTAGGCAATCCAAGCTCCAAACAAACCCCAGGACACTGAACGTTGTCCTTATTTGTTAGGCAGGGATCAAATGTTACTGTTCAACCCCCGTCCTTTCCTGGGAAGCATAAAGCTCTATTTTACCCTGCTATATCAAGATGGCAGATGATAGACTGCATTTGGGGAAGGTGTGCTTTTAAATAACTGCAAAAACACAAATCCATCTTCTCTGTGGGCTCTTGAGTACAGAAATACTATACATTTTCCCCAGAGACCTTTGTCATTCTAATTGTGTTGATCCCAGTTCCCTCACTGCCTGATATGGGAATGTTTTGCTTTTATCTGGTAACTTCTGAGACCCAAGGTTTTTCTCTTGAGGCCATAAGGCAGAAGAGTTTTTATGGAGCTGTTTCCCTCTGAAGTATGGAGGAGGTTTTTCCTAGAAGAGAAAGGGAGCTGTTAGACATTCTTTTTATCCTATGCTGTGTTTGAGTAAACTGTTCTGCATATGGGAACACAGTGCAACTGGTTTTTGAGATACAGGGGTCCCTAAACAAATACTCATTTTTTAAAAGCAAAAATCTTTTCTCTTAAGTTAAAATAAAATAGATTCTTCTCTCTCTCTCATACACACACACACACACACACACACACACACACACACACACACACACCCCAGAACACAAAGAATATTCTATATGAATCTCTCATTTAATGCCTTTGCTTTAAAAAAAAGTATATATGTTATTTATAAAACTGTTCTGTTCACCTCTGCTTCTCATTTTAAAAATATCCTCTGATAAGTTTTCCGTCTTACTGGGTCAAAAGCACATTTGACTTGGAATGAATGAAAATGAAGAGGGTAAGTGGTCTAGGGAAGATCTCTGTTTCTGGCAATGAGGTTTGGTTTTCCATGGAGAGTTCAAAGTCACTCTTTAAATGGGAAACAGCAGGCCCTTGCTACATATTTGTCACCATTTCACCATTCCTTCACTCTGTAAGAAAAAGCTCTTACTAGCTCTTGGATCTGGATGGTTAATGGTTGATGGAACATTTATTAATTGCTTTCAATGTGCTTTGTACTGTGTTAAGCCCCGGGTCAACAAAAACATGAAAATGGGACAGTTTCTACTTTCAATATGCTTCCATTCTAACAGGGGAAGAAAATTCCTAAAGAGGAGATGGAAATTGGAGAAGGTAGGACATGGGGGCACCTGGGCAAGGTAACTGGGTTGGAGGTGAGTCACTTGGAATCAATATGATTGAGGCTTCCCAAGATATGATGATCTTAGGCAGACACTCACTAGTCAATGAGTAGCCTCAGGGTGGATCCATACTTAGAGAGGCAAGAAGGCTGGTGTAGAGTTGGAACCCAGTGGAGAGCACCTGAAAAGTGAAATGAATTGAGAAGTGCCATTGTCCTTATGGGGACTCTTGAAGCAATCATAAACTAATCGAAAAGATTTTATACCCGTTTCTTCTCCAAATTTATCTTCTTCATAATGAATATTTGTGTAGTTGGATCTGGATCTCAAAATCTCATGAGTTGGAAAGGACCCCAGAAGCTGGTTAGGCTAATTACTACCTAATTAAACTTCTTTTATACTTCTCACCACAAGGAATCATCATGTCTTGACCTCTCTGCTGTTTCTGAAACTATTGATTACCCCTTCTTCTTGATACCCTCTTCTCTTGGTTTTTTTTTGGGACACTAGTCTTTCCTGGTTCTCCTCCTGCCTATTTGCCCTCTTCTTGCTGATCTGTCTGCCTAGAATCTCTCCTCATTCTAACCCATGCTCCATTCAGCTGTCAAAATGATTTTTCTAAAGCACAGGTCCAACTTTATCATGTCCCCCTACTCAGTAAATTGCTTCCCTACTGCCTTCAGGAGCAAATACAAAATCCTCTGTTTGGCATTCAAAGTCCTTTATAACCCATTCCCTTCCTATCTTTTTTAGTCTTCTTGTGCCCCACCATGTATTTTTTGATCCAGTGACGCTGGCTACTTGCTGTTCCTTGAATGAGACATGCCATCCCTTGGCTCTGGGCATATCTCTGTCCTCCATGTTGGCAACGCTCTCCCTTTTCATCTTTGCTTATTGGCTTCCTCTGAAGTTCCAAATAAAATCTAGTCTTCTCCTGGGAGCCTTTCCTAACTCCCAGTCCCTTCCCTCTGTTAATTATTTCCTACTTATCCTGTATGTAACTTGTTTGTTGTCTCTTGCATTAGATTGTAAGCTTTTTGAGTGCAGGAACTGTTTTTTGCCTCTTTTTGTAACCCTGGTACTTAGCACAGGGCCTGGCACATAGTAGGTGCTTACTAATTGTTTATTGACTGACTGACTGGGTCACAATGTCTTACTATATCTGGTAAGGATACCTTCGCAACAGCACAGTCGCCAAGGATTCTTTCATTCTTTGTTTGAAGACTTCCAATGATAGGAAACCCATGCCATCCTGAGGCAGTCGATTTTACTGTTGATTAGGTCTAATTGTTTGGAAATTTTCCCTCAGGTCGAGCCTAAATGCAACACTTCCCTCCTTATTCTGACCTCTGAGGTCAAGTAGAATAAATATAAACCCTATCCAGGTGTCAGCCCTTCAATTATTGGAAGACCTCTCTCTCTCTCTCTCTCTCTCTCTCTCTCTCTCTCTCTCTCTCTCTCTCTCTCATTTTTGGAAGAGATAATGAAGAGAACTAGAAAGTACTTCAATTTCTCCATCCATAAAATGGGGATAACAGCAGCACCTACCTCACAGGACTGTTATGAGGTTCAGTACACACACACACACACCCTCCAGTTGGATTTTATATTCTGTGAGAGCAGGGATTATTCCTTTACATGTTTCTATCACCAACATGCTTGGCGTGTAGTAGGAACTTTATAATTGTCTTTTTTTTTTTTTTGATGAGTGAAATGCTGTCCCCTATTTTTTTTCTTTCTTTCTTGAATTTCCAATGACAGGTACATCTTTTATGTGCCATTTCCCTATAACTAGATAAAATAGAGAATTGATCCATTTTTTCTCAGTCTCTGAAAAAATTTGTTTCTCCTTATGCATTCTAATTTGAGCTTGACTGCTAACTCACTCTATGAGGTCTCCAGGCCTATTTGTACATCTGTGAAATGAGGGTGTTAGAGCAGAAAATCACTAAGTTCCTTTGTGTCTCTAAAAGAAAATCAGTCATTATGAATCCAATTCTCTGAATGTCGTTAGGAACAAATCCTATACAGTCTTTTCTGTATTATGAAATCGACGTTAATGAAATGTTAAGGTGATGCTTTCCGCATATTCTCTGGATCACTTTAAATGATATCATCAAATGCTCCTAACTGCTAGTGAGACTTAGTAGGGAATACATGATGCCCTCTCTTAGGTAGGGTATGTTGAGCTGGTGTTCTCATTAAGGCCCTGGAAACTGGGGGCTTGGCACCTGCTTTCAGGCTTGTATGTTAGAAGGGATCCCCCCTTCCACTTCATAGCGGGGGTGGTTATCTTCTCTTTCCTGTTGTCCATGATGACTAAGGAGAGGAACATATAATTGTTTGCAGAGTTGGAATGGCCAGGTCGTTCTGGGCTACCCTGGGTGTCAGGGACTTCTCCCAAACCAGCCACTGTTGTGAGCTGGCAGCCTGCTAGGGAAGCCTGGTCCTGGAATGGGGCCACCTGTGCATGTATCTTTAGGGTAGTGCCTGGGTGGGATTGGGATGGGACAGTTTGCAGTGACAGTGGCAGCAGAGATAGCTCTGGGAAGTTGCTGGAGGGAGGGAGGGAGGGAGAGAGACAGACAGACAGACAGACTGGATATATATATATATATATATATATATACACACATATATATATGTGTGTGTATACACACACACACACACAGATAGACACAGAAAGACACACACAGAGAAGGAGGTAGTGAGACAAAGATAGAGAGAGATAGAGGCAGAGACAGAGGAGAGTGAGGGAAGTAGAGGAGGGACAGAAGGAGATGGGGGGGGTGGGGAGCAAGCACACTGTCAGCTGTGCTCAAAGATGGTGAAATGTAAAATGACCAATTAGCAGCTCTCATAAAGAAGTGTTTCACAGATGTCTCCAAGATACTTGAATATCAGCCTCTCAGCTGATGGTATTAGTGGTGATAATTGATCATTTTACCATAATTTACCAGATTCTGTGCCAACCACCTTCTGACTGTTTACTGCTTAGCCTTCTCTTTTCTGTGGGAATAGAATTGTTCTGTACCTGATTCACAGTTGGGTTCTGGTACCTTTTTGACTTTCATCTACTTGCTGGGGAGAAGCCCTTTGACTCTAAGCCCAGAACTATCGCAATAATTAGCAACTCCTAAGTACAAAGGACATAGGAAGAAAGCTATTATCTGCATCCAGAGAAAGAATCGACAAATAGAAATTTGTATAGAATAATTTTACACATATGTACATATTTGGGTCTAATGGTAACTATCTTTAGGGGGAGGAAAGAAAAATTTACATGGTAACTTTTTTATATATTTAAAAGTAATAGCAGCTTGTACATAATAAATTTGTAATTTCATGTACAATCATCTTTTAAAATTATACCATGTTATGGAGATGCTTGTTTTATTCCATAAATTAAAAATAAAATGAAAATAAATAAAAATTAGTAATTAGTAAATTTAGGAAATTAGGAAATTAGGAAATGGGGTTGAGGGTGAACAGCCAGTTACTATGTGAATGGAGAGCTGACTTCCCATATTAAGAGGACAACCATGCCAAGCTGAATCTAGGTGACCCGCAAGGACAGATAAGTGACAGGGATGGGTGGAGGTCACCAGGCCCTGTGGCCTCCATGTCTTGGCACAGTGGATAGAGTACCAGTCCTACAGTTAGGAAAACCCAAGTTCACATCCAGTCTCAGAAAATTATTAGCTATGTCACCCTGGGCAAATCACTTAACCTTAGTTGCCTCAACTGTAAAATGGGGATAATAATGCCAGTTTCTACTTCTCTGAGTTGTTGTAAGGACCACATGTGATAATACCTGTAAAAAGTAGGTACTATATGAATGCTTATTCCTTTCTTCCCTCCCCTGTGTGACTGGGCACTGTGGTGGTTTTATGATTTAGGCAGAGCTGGTTGGCACATGGGATACATGGAGACAGCCTGGTACAGTAGCAAGAGAGGGTTGGATTTGAAGCCAGAAGTCCTCGGTTTCCAATTAGATAGTCAATACCTTCTTTGTATATCATAGGATTTCTTATGCCTAAATATATAGTTATATTTGCTGCATATTTTTGACTGTTGAATTGTTGCTTCCATCTCTTCATGGCCCTATTTGGGGTTTTCTTGGCAAAGATACTAGAGTACTTTGCCATTTCCTTCCCAGTCCATTTTACAGAGGAGGAAACTGCGGCAAATAGAGTTAAGTGACTTGTTCAGGGTCACTTAGCTATTGAGTGTCTGAAGCTAGATTTGAACTGGGGTCTTCCTGATTCCAGGTCCAGCACTGTATCCACAGGGTCACCTAGGTGCCCCTTTCTGTTGTATATGATTTTTTTTTAGCTCTCCTTATCCCTGATAGTAATTGGATTAGGAGTTTGCTGTCCTTATCCTGAAGTTGTAGCATCCAGGCTGTTTAATAGTGTACCTCACCACATTGCTATCTGCCCCACCCTCCCTCCTTTCCCCCAGGGAGAGTTGGGTATGAGAAATGGTTTCATAGGTAGTCTTCTCATATGAATGGACCATCATGGCTTCTATGCTGTATGCTTCACTAGCTCAGGAATCCATGATCCCAGGGAGTTCTAGTGTGGTACTCCCACTATTGACCTAGATTACAGTTCTTCTCTACTGTAGTGGGCAGACTGTGAATTCCTGTGATTGAAAAAATATATCAGGCTTAGGTAGGATGGTCTTTGGATGATGGAGAGTCAGTACCTGGATTCTTACTTGGAGCCCTCCCAGTTTGATTTTGTTGGATCTCTTTCCTGACCCACCTCACCCACCCTCCCTCCCCATAGAGTACAGAAAGATCAATGAAAATGTCATTCTACTTACCATCATCAGTACATGTGTTTGAATTTACGAAGTTGTAAAATACTTATCTTTTGCTTTTATATCAGCTTTATTTCAGAATATTCCCCCTCTACTTCTACACAGTGACTCATTCCTTGTAACAAGGGAAAAAATAAAGAAAAAGTTTAGCATAGCTAACAAACCCATCCATTGAGTTGGCCAAATTCTCCTTTACTTAACTCCTGTTATCTCCCACCTCTGCAGAGGCAGGAATATTTTCTAGGTTTTTCTCTAGTGCCAAATTTGGTCTTAATTTTTATTGCTATTTATATTTACATCGAGTCAGTTATATATCTATATCTTTATATATCAAAGATTTGGATCTTGTCTAGGACTTTCAGGATTCAGAATTTTCAACAGACAGAACTGTAATTTCTCTCAAAATATACTTTTGTCTTTTGCTAACCTTTTTTTTTTTCATTATCTTTCCCCTTTAGTAGGGGATGCTGGGGTCAGTCTAGGTTCTGATTTTCCCATCTGTTGCATGCCAAGCCCCTGCTGCTTTGGAAGAGAACCCCCAGTGAAGAGAGTCAACAGGCAGGGAAAGATTCTTGGAGGTTGGTCTCCCTCCTCTGGGGAAGCATTGTGCCTTGTTCATTCTGCTCATTGTTGAATTTTGTGAGAATGCTTTGTGCGCAAGATGGCTGGTGCTATTAGTGACAGACAGAATAAATAATGAACTAGCTGGTGTCAGTTTACATGTTGGCAACTCTTCATTGGGAAATTGAGATGCAAATTCTGATCCAAGTCTTGACTGTGGCACCTAATTCAAGAATTGTGAAAGTCCACCTTTCTTAATAAGGTTGTTAAGGTGTGTACTCTTGTTCCCAAACCAACATGGACTGGTATTGTTGAGGAATCTGCAATTATTTTCAGTCATCACTGCATTTACCCAATTTACTTAAACAGTGGACCTGAGATTGGATAAGTGAATAGGGAACCATGAATGTCAGGCTTTAGAGAGGATTCCTTCCTAGAATTGCTATATGACCTTTGGAAAATTGCTTTACTTTTCAGGTCCTCTCTCTGTGTAGTGAAGACAGTTATTGATTATAAGGCACTCGGGTCAGTTTCTAAAGTAATATGAGGGGACCCAGTTCAACAATTGGATTAGGAGGGAAATGGTGTTGGGATATGTTACAAGGGCTGATAGAGTCCTTTGATGGGAAGTCATTTTTAATACCTAAATTGGACATTTCTCTATCAATGAAAGAAAATGTAGATGAAAGAATATGAGTTCTTGTATCATTCTTGTATTTCTCATAAAGTAGAGAATTTATTTTCGATTCAATCATCAATGAATTGGTTCTTTACTAGGAAGTTTTGGGTGATGTATACAATCAAGTATTTATCATTATGATAACTTTATCATATATTTAAAAGGAATAGCAAATGGTACATAATAGATTTACAATTTCATGTGTAATCCTCCTTTTTATTATTTGTTTTATTGAAGGAAAAAAATTATCATGTACCTCCCATGTGCCTAGCACTGTGCATATGTATTTTCTTCTTGCATGAGGGATAAATGTTTACTAGGTGTGATTAAGAAACAGATATTTGCTCAGTGTAAAATGTATCTTCTCTCTAAAAAATGTGTCAGTATAGAAAACATTAAATGATAACCCCAGTGTAAGTTCATTGCCTGTCTATAGACAGATAAATGGTAAGTGAAAAGAAGACAAAGATTGGAATCTGTAATTTGCTCCACTACCTGAAGGTTTTCCCCATAATCCTCTGTGAATAAATAGCCTATTGACACTTACTCATTTGACTTTTAAGGGCCCCAGTTTTGTGATTTGGCTTAATGGCCCGACTTCCCCCCCTGGAAGCTAGATTCTCTTTTCCCTGCTCTCAGGAAGGTTACTTTGTATTGGCTGTGGATTTATTTTGTAATGTGAATGAAGTCTCTTCCCTTTAACTGTCTTGAGGCAGGGACTGTTTGGCTTTTGTCTTTGTGTACCTGGCACCATGCCTTAACACGAGCTGTTTAATAAATGCTCATCCATTCATTCATTCATTCATTCATACATACATTCATTCATCTCTTACATTAAAATTCTACAGCAGAAGGCAGCCTAGGAAGGAGAGGAAACTCTTTAAGAACAAGATAGATGATGGGATGAATTCCATTTATTTCTTTATACTTTCAGTATATGTAGTAGAGCAAAGAACAAAATCTATTTTAAAGCAGGTCCAACTTTATTGTCCTTCCCCAGGTAGCTCCTGCCTTGCACCAGGCAGCATCTCCAGGCTCCCAACTCTCAGGCTTAGCTATTTGAGGCTTCTAGAAGGATGGCTCAGTTGTTTTCTTAGGCAGTTACATTACTCCTTTCTTGATTCAGTCAGAAAGATTATTTGCATCTCATAAAGTGAATAGTTTCATCTGTAGACCCTATTGATACCTTGGCTTTCTGTGACTACATTGACCTTAGGGGTGTGTGTGTGTGTGTGTGTGTGTGTGTGTGTGTGTGTGTGCATATTTTTTTCAAGTATAAGAAATTTTTAAAAACGAGGATAAAAGAAAGGAAGAATCATTGTTCAGGATGAATGGGACAGTGGAGGGACAGCTTTGATTCTCTTTGACCTTTCTGTGATTTTAGGATTAGAAATGACTGAGTAAATATGCTTAAAAGGCAGTTGATAGCCAAGATGAATAATGAGGTAGTAAGATATAAGGGTAAATGTAAAGTCTTAGACGTGGGGCTCAAAAAATCAACTTCATAAGTATAAGATAGGGGACATGTGATGAGTCAGCATTTTGAAAAATGAAGTTATCCCTTACACATCATGACTTTCCCCATTGTGGTTTTAGGTTTTAATATATCATGGGTTAGCATAAGAAATTAAGTGGGAATTTTGGGGGGAGTTTTGTGGAAGCTGCAGACAACATGTGAAGACCAGCAGATAACACAAAAAAGTGTTTTTACTTAACTTTGACCTTCATATAGCCTATAGCCAAATACTTAACCCAAATTTTCCATAATATAGGTATTGTAGGGGCAACTAGGTGGCCCTGGAGTCAGGAGGACCTGAGTTCAAATTAGGCCTCAGACATCTAACATTTACTAGGAACATGAGCTTGGGCAAGTCACTTAACCCCAATTGCCCTGCTTTCCCCCCTCCAAAAAAAAGATATAAATATAGGTACTGTAAACATCCCATAAAAGACAAAAAATTCAGACTTCTCTGATACAAACAGAAGGCCAAAATTTTTTATGGAGTTTTTCCAGGATTCAGGAGGGTCTGCCCCTAACCTCTGTGATGTGGAAGGGATAACTGTGTGTGAGAGTTTTATTGAACTTCAGGCTTATGCCAGGAAGTTTCATTTGATCTTGGGTTGTGCTAAGAAAGGCATAGCTTCTGGGAATTATGGAGGCAATCATACCTCTGTACCCTTTCCTCATCAGAATCAGATTACATCTTGAGAATTGGGTTCATTTCTGAGTGCATGTTTAGCAAGGACATTTATAAGTTGCAAAATATTCAGAGAAGGGCAACAAGGAAGAAAGGGTAAAAGGTTTTGAGTTCATTCTATATGAGGATCTTTTGAAGAAACAGGGGTTGTTGAACTCAAAGAAGATTCAGGGGGGACATGGGAGCAGTTTTTTTTCTTTAAAAATTCTGAACTTAACATGATTAAAATCATCATTTATATATTGTAGATAGTACATGAAATTATATAGAGTGCTTGTCTTTTTAAGCATATGGTGTCAGCATGTAACTTTGAAAGCTGTGCTGGTGGTTTGTGATACTTTCTGACCTTCCTGTCCTCCTCTCTGTCTGTCTCTGACTCTCTCTTGTGTCCCCCACTTAGAAGGAAAAGACATATTCACACATTGACCATATTTAAAAGTGTACATCTCATTCTGCAGCTTGAGTCTAACATGATAGCAATCTTCAGGCACCTCATGGAAGATGATTTTGGCTTGGGGCTAGCCATAGAGGGCAGAAACAAAGAGCAGTGGGTGGCAGCTGAAAAGACAGAAACTTGGTGTCAGGAAAAACTTCTAAGATTAAAACAGTGACCAGTCCTGACTTCAGAGGCCTGATGATGAAACATGGTGCCTTTTGGCAAGGAGTGTTGGAAAGGTGGTACAGAATGGATTATCAATTTGTAGACACAGCCAAGGTGTTGATTTGTTTATATTGTTCCTAAGTGGATTGGGCTCCCAGAGAGGCATTGAGCCACTTTTAGTGATATTTGTGTAACTGTACAGAATGGGAGAGGTACTCATCAATCACATCTTTCATTTGTCACAGTCACAGAATTATAGAGTTGGAAGGAACCTCAGAAGCCGTTAACTACAATCCAGAGCAGAAAAGATTCTTACTCTACCATACCTGACAAATGGATGTCCAGACCCTGCCTGAAAATTCCAGTGGGGAGATTTTTTTAAACTCATCTATAAGAAGGGGGATACATGACTAGATAGCAGGTAGTTTGAAAAAAATGTAGGTGTTTTAGGGAATTGTAAAGTCCAATATAAGCCAACCACATGATGTTTTATTTAACAATATTTTTAATTGATGCTTTTTGTCTTTACTTTTTCTCCTAATTATTTCAACAACAAGCCCTCCCCTCATTGAACCTATGTAGTATGTAAAAAAAAAGCAGTTGAGCAAAAATTTCTGATATGGTGACCCCATCTGACCCTGTATACAATATTTTACCTGTTTCTATCATGGGCAGAGTCAAGTTTTGTCTTCTGTTCTGCAAAACCTTTTTTGATTTTCAGCCACTTAGAGTTTGGCTTCCATTTTCATTTTTTTCAGTCATTATGTATATTGTTCTCATGGTTCTGCTTTATTTTTCTCTAGATCAGTTTATATATATCTTCACACTTTTTTTCCCGAGTCTCTTGGACTCCTCATTCTTTACTGCACAGTAATGTTTCTTCATATTCATATACCATAGATTTTTCATCCGTTCCATAATTGGTGGGCACCTACTTTGTCTCCAGTTCTTTATTGTGACAAAGAATGCGGCGATGATTATTTGAGTATATATTGGACTTTTGTTTCTCTCTCTTACTTCTTTGGGGATATGGCGTGTAGGTAGGGTTACTGGGTGAAAGGTTGACCTTTACTTGAATAATTCCAAATTGATAGACCATTTCACAGTTCTACCACTAAGTACACTAAAGTGGTTTTCTTTCTCATAATGCTCTCCAACACTGACTGTTTCTATCCTTCGCCACCTTTGACAATTTTGTGTGCTGTGAGATGGAGCCTCAACACTGTTTTGATGGGTATTTCTCTTATTAGTGATTTGGAGTTTGTTTCCATTTCAGTAGTTTATAATTTTTCAAAAGAAAACTTCCTGTCCTTTGACTACTTTCAACAGTGATAGTGCAGCCAAAAATTAATGTGATTTTAGGCTGAATTAAGCTAGAGCCATGAGGTGCAGATGGAGGGAAGTGATATTCTTGCTGACCTGTTTAGATCTTGATGGAGTATCCATTCTGAGAGTTGACATTTTTGGAAGGTATTTGTTACCTCTACTACATAGAGTAAGCTTTTACTCATGCTCTCTGCCCAAACACTGATAGTGCTTGGATTCCCAGTGAGGGAAACCCATTCTTCTACAGTTCAGACTTTCCATAGGGTACTATGGGTAATTCTACTCTGGGGAGTGTACATTCCTACTCCTCACCACACTGGCTCCTGAGCTCCAACTAGTGAGTATCCCATTTCTCAAAATCAGTCATTATGACATGCTACCTCTTAAACGTAAAATATTCACTCAACAATGAGGCAAATGGAGGAATGATCAGAATATCGCAAACACCCATGAACTTGAGTCATCCTTTCCACACAGTGTTTGTGAGAGAACATATACTTATAGAAGCCTACCAAGGAGGCGTTTGGCTTGGGCAACAATCATTTCCATTTTGTCTGACTCTTTGTGACCCTATTTGGGATTTTCTTGGCAAAGATACTGGAGTGGCTTGCCATTTTCTTCCCTATCTCATTTTACAGGTGAGGAAATTGAGGCAAACAAGGTTAAATGACTTGCCCAAGGTCACACAGCTATTTTGTGTGTGTGTGTGTGTGTGTGTGTGTGTGTGTGTGTGTGTGTGTCTGAGGCTGGCTTTAAACTCAGGTCTTCCTGACTTGAAATGTTGTTCAGTTGTGTTTAACTCTTTGTGACCCCATTTGGGATTCTTTTGGAAGGGTTTGCCATTTCCTTCTACAGCTCATTTTATAGATGAGGAAACTGGGGCAAATAGGGTTAAATGACTTACCCAGAATCACACAGCTAGTAAGTGGCTGTGGCCCGATTTTGGGTTTTCTTGGTAAAAATACTGGAGAGGTTTGCCATTTTCTTCTCCAGATCATTTTACAGATGAGGCAAACAGGATTAAGGGACTTGCCCAGGGTCACACAGCTAGTGAGTGTCATCTGAGGCCAGATTTGAGCTCATTAAAAAGTCTTCAAGTCTTCTATCCGTTGCACCATCTTGATGCAGAGCTGATAGAAAGATAGATGAAAAACCTTTCCTCCATTTCTCCCTTTTCCCGCAGAGAGGGAAGTTGAGAAGCTCTCATGCTGGTGGTGCTGAAGGGCAGTAGCTTGGCCTAACAGCAGAGATCAGCTTTTCTTCAGCCAATACAGGAGACAGCCCATGGGCTCCCCGTACCATGGCTGATGCCTCCCTTTCAGCTGCCTCTCCAGCAGGTGCCTTCACAATCACCACTTTCTTTACTGGCTTCTTTCCCCTCTTGGTGCCTCAGATCAGATCAGGTAGACAGAAATTCATCTTTCTTTTAGGATGCAAAACTCTTGAAATCCACCTTTCTGTCAGGTCTTTAATCTTGCCGTAGTTTCTAAAGTTATTTGATTTATAACTGTGTCAGTTATAACCTTTAATGCTCTAAAAACAGTCCCATGCAAATAAGCTGATGGACCACAGTGTCCTGAAGCCTCTGCATTTCTCTGCCTTCAAACAGGTCTGTTAATCTGGGGACTCTTCTCTATTTTATATTCTTCACGATCTGTGTCTCTCCATGTTTTTATCTTTAAGACTTTTTTTTTGCAAGTGAATTTTTATCAGTTTTTCCATACACAAAGTTCTTTTTCTGCCCCTTTGAGCTCCAAACGGTTCCCATCTGAAAGCAGCAGTACCTTATACATGAATCTGCTGCCCTTTAGAAGAGGGCAGCCTGGGTAATGGTGAAGGGCTTGAGATCACCCTATAGGAATGATTGAAGCAACCTGGAGGTATTTTGCTTAGAAGAGAAAAGACTTGTGCAGTATGTGGATGAGAGTGCGATCTCTGAGTGTTTCACCAGCAGAGGAATTAATCTTGTCCTTCTTGACCCCAGAAGGAATAACTGAAAGCAATGGGTGGCAGTTTCAGAGAAACATATTTTTAGTATGACATAAGAAAAAAATTCCTAGCTGTTTGAGCTTTCACAAAATGGAATGTCCTTTCTTGGGATATAGGAGCTTTTCTTCTCTGGAAGTCTTGAAGCAGACGAGATTGTTGTTCAGGTATGACTTGAACCTTGACATTTGTTTCAGTCCTGAAATTAGGTGATGGATAAACATTTTTGAATAAGAAAAAAAGACCCACAAGGCATTTATTAAATTTAACTTAGCTCCTCCTTGTTAAACATGGAGCCATTGCCTGAGAGCTACACCCAGGTTCAAGGCATGCTTGAGTTAGCATCTATTCAAAACCACAGCTTGTGCACCCTCATTTTTTAATCATACCAAGAAAAGGACACATTAATTCACAGAAAAAAGTAATTCCTTTAACTAATAGCAATGTAAATAACAAGGAAAATACTCCTATCCCGTGCAGTGGCACTTATTCTCCCAGATTTCCTTGCTGCTGCTAAGAGATGGAACATCTGTCCTAGTACTTGTAGCTATGGTTGGTCATGTTTTTAGGTTTGTATCATAGCTGAACTCCCTCTTTGCCTTCGAAGGCACTGTGTGCTCCTTCCCCCAAAAGCTGCTGCTGTTATCTGCTGGCCCCTTCAGATTGTCTAGGGAGCTATTTTCTCCACTGAAAATCTGAGCTACTTTCCTTTCCCACTGAGCTATAAGCAGCTGATGTCATCTTCTGGACTGTTTTCCCCACTGCACTGCAGCCCACTGGCTCTCTGCTGAGCCAATCTGGCTCTCTTGCCCTTTTCTGATGATCTACTAGCTGCTCACTCTGTTCTTTTTCAGCTCATAGATGGCCTCTCTTTCTACATCTATCCACCTCTTGCCAGCCAGTTTAGACACCAAGTTCAGGTCTGTTCTTTGAACTGCCTTGTGTTTCTTCCCAGTTGCAACTTCTTCCAATTTGTTTGCTATTTCAGTTGGGGTGAGAAAATGACTTTTCCTTCATGCCCTTTGGTGGAGCCATGCAAATTAACTCATATTTCACTTAGGAAGACCATCAGGGTATTGTGACTTGTCACCAGGGGCTGGTGACTTGTTTCCCTACAAAAATAGACAAGCAAATACAAGTTCTTCAGTTTTTAGAATATGTTAACCCTTCCATTTCTCTAATACCACATAAGGAGAATTATTGGCAAATGATCTGTGGCACTACAAGATCAAACAGTGATTGTGTTCAGTATAGCAGGTTTGCTTTGTATTCTGTTTACTAAGGCAGGAAAATATACAGATGTATTTTAGGAAAGTTTTTTACCACCAGGGTGAAAAAGAAAAGTTCCTGGATTAGCCTGGAGACTTAATTATCCAGAGTGCTCCTATCTTCAAGTAATCTGGTTAATTAAAGCTTTTATCTTCTTTGGCTACTTGGATAAAACAATAGCAAAATAACGGAAAAATGTGTTGTTTGCATAGAGCTAATTCTGAAGGATATTATTAAAAATATTCAATACTGTTATTAAAAAACTCAGTACTTTTAGGATCTAAGAACTATGGAGTACCCTTTCCCATTCTAACATTGAACATTGATGATTTTATATATATATATATATATATATATATGTATATATATATATACTATGTCTACATATGTATCCTATGTACTAATATAATCATATACATATACACATCTATTTGGAGTTTGGGGGAAGAATTTTTATTTACTAGAAGTCAGTTTTAAAAAGATCTTGGTATCCTAGAATTTATGATGTTCAATGTTGTGCTAAAGAATTAAGTTTATATAGACATCCCTCATTCTTGGCAAACAGGTGGCCCTCTTGAATAGAATAAAAAAAATTTATTATGTAAGATAGACCACCTGATGCCCACTGCCTGAAGGTTAGATATCTTTCATTTTCACCCTTTCCTGAGAGTTCAGAGTTCTCCAGTACCCTTAAGGGAATTTGAGGATGTTTAGGCTTTCTGCAAATGTCTTCAGTCCCTACTGATGGTATTCTCCTATGTGTAAGGGTTTTCTCCTATGCCTAGTTCTGTTTAATTACAACATTGGCTTTTCCAAGGAAATAATTACTTCAAAAATGTAATCACATACAAGCTTACTCCCCCAAGACAGGGGAGGTATAATTCCCCTTCTCCTTTACCCCTCAGTTTCTGAGGAGAGGGGGGGTATAGTATCGGTTCCTATTTCCCAGTTCCAAGTCCAAATAACCCATTGGGCTTGAGTGCCAAGTACCTTGGCTTCCCAAGGCTTCTCTGCCTAAGTGGTTGGCTGTCCTATTCCACCTGGTATCTTGGCTCCAAGGTTGCCATGGCTCCAACTCCTGGGTCTGGTGGAGGTTATTACCCCTGGAGCCTGAAACTGAGAAAGACAAATGACAGAGAAACAAACACCCACAGGCCCATTTCACAGAGCCAGGATAAAAGTGTGGTAGTATTACCAGTTCAGTTCATGGCATCTACACAGTGGGTGAACTGTGATCTTCATCCTCTTGGCAGGATAGAACTTGAACCAGACAGAGAGACTGTCCCATCAGTTTTGAAGATGAAGCCATTTCCAGGTAGGCAGCCGATCAAAGAAGGCTAATCACAGCCCTGTGGCAGGAGACACAGGGTACCTCTGTGTTAGGCAGTCTGGATGTGTTCCAAAGGCCATGTAGCAATTAAATGCTTATTATGTGGAAATAAGTGTGTTAAGTGCTGGGAATAGAGGAATAAGGCAGTCTCTGTCAAGGAACTCATTCCACTGGGAATAGGGGATGGGACAATACATTAGATTTCAATTGCAAATCAGATGGAAGGACCAGTGGTCCTTAGGATATGATGACAAGGTACATGGTAAGCCACCTTCTTTTGGGTCATTCCCACTAACTAAAACTTACCTGTTTTGCATGTTGAGCCATTTACAGTGCTGAGGACTTTGGTGGTAAGAATTCTTTTAAATTTTTTTGTTTTCTTAGTAGCTCTGGCTACGAAGAAGGCAGTTGCCTGGTCCCACGTGTATGATGCTGTTGGCATGGGCTGAAAGCAAGGATGGGAGTGTGTTTTGAGCATTGTTAAGGACTGTTAGGGGGTCCTCTGAACTTTTTTTTTTTTTGAGTTACCATATTTTCCAGAAACACTGGACCCAGAGCATGCAGGAGGCTGTTAATGTATCAAGAATGAAGCTCCCCAAGCCTGAGCTGACATAATGTGGTATTTGCATCCCAGGCTTGCCTACCTGTGTGTCTTTGACAGTCACCAGACAGTCTGCATTAGGACCCTGTGTAGATAAGGAGACATCTGATCACCATAGTCTAGCCCAGGGATGGGGAACCTGTGGCCTCGAGGTCACATATGACCCTCTAGGTCCTCAAGTGCTACTCTTTGACTGAATCCAAACTTCACAGAGCAAATCCCCTTAATAAAAGGATGTGTTCTGTAAAACTTGGAGTCAGTCAAAAGGCCATGCCCAGGGATCTAGAAGGCCACATATGACTTCGAGGGCACAGGTTCCCCACCACTGGTAGCAGTTCCTAAGGGAAAAGAATGTGACTTTTGCCATCACCTTGTACCCCTTCTTTGGGATAGGTTTTGTTCTTTTCCCACCTTTACTTCATATTTCCTCTTCCCATACCATGCTCCTTCCTGGTATCTCCTCCTTCCTTTGTCCTGTTATAAATTTGCAAACTTCTGTAGGAATTGTGAACTCTTTGCTCTGGCTTTGGGTTCTGTATACATGTTCATTTTTCGGGTAATAAACCTAGTTTTTTACATTAAGTTTTGTGAAGTTGTGATTGCCTGTTGACAGGGAGGAAGATGGGATAGTTTCCTTTTCCTACATTGCTCTTGTTTTTTTTCAATTTTATTTGAATGGGAAACATTAGCTGACAAAGAATCTTCAATAAAGTTCTTTCTTTTTTTTTTTTTTAAAGATTTAAAAATGCTTTTGAGTCTGGCATTTTTGGATTGTGTATTGAAAAGTATCCCATTGTAGTTTGTGTGTGTGTGTGCTTGTTGTGCAATCAAAAAGCTCATCATAGCACCTCATTAAAAACAACACATTTTATGGCTTTAATTAAGTAAACAAAACATGGCTTATCAGTTAGGAAGACTACCGTGTTTGTAATGAAAATATGCAACTTGAACAGCTCCTTTCCCAGGATGAAAGCAAAGACTTTCACTGCTGGTAATCTTTTGGCTATAGTTAAATGTGTTAGTTTGTTTATTCGCTGTCTGATCTGGTGGGAAAGACTGGTCGCAATCCAGGTTCTTCCATCTCCTAAATCACTGAATTACTTGAGCGTGATTCTTTATACTACCTACTCCATCTAACTCACAAGATTTTTCTGAGGATCAAATGAGATAATAAATGTAAAGGGGACTTGAAAACTCTAAACTTGGGTGCCTATCAGTTGGGTAATAACTGAACAAATTGTGGATTATGAATTTAATGAAATCTTATTGGACCTTAAGAGATGATGGATTCAGAGAATTCTAGGAAGACTTAGGAACTGAGGCAGTGTGAATTGAGGAGAAGTAGGAGAATAATTTATACAATAATGACAGTAATATAAAGGAAAACAACTTTGAAAGATTCCAGAATTCTGTTCAATTCATTGACTAACAGTCACTATAGAAAACTGTTGATGCACTTGTTGGCAGGAAGGTACAGATAAGAGGTACGGTACAGAAAGAGATACACATTTTCATAGCCCACGTATGTGTGTTTTGCTTTACTATACTTATTGGTTATAAGTATAGTATATTATTTTGGGGCAAGTGAGTTGGTAGATTGTGACAGTGATTCCCCTCCTCCCCCAAAAAAGAAGCAAAGGAAGAAAATAGATAACCAATGAAACATTTTTAAAAAATGAAAGAGATCTTAGATATATGACTTTTTTTCAGAGCAACTCATTGCAAAGATTTCCCCCAGTTAACTATTACCCCTCTAATTTTAACTGTGCTGGTTTTTTTGTGCCAAAACTTTTAATTTTTTTGGTTTTTCTTTTTTCCTTAATTTATTTTTAGTTTTCAACATTCAGTTCCACAAGATTTTGAGTTCTAAATTTTCTCCCCATCTCTCACCTCCCCTACCCCACGATGGCGTGCATCCTGATTATCCCTTACCATCAAAACTTTTAAATTTTATGCAATCGAAATTAGCCATTTTGTCTGCTATGATCGCTATTGTTTGGCCATGAACTCTTCTTCTTTCCTTAGTTGTTTCAGACATTTACTTCCATTTTCTCTAATTATGCTGTGTCTTGTTATAAGCAAGTCATATATTAACTTAGGGCTTATCTTGGTATATGGTATGAGGTGTTGGTCTGAATCTAATTGCTATCAGACCACTTTCCAGTTTCCCCATTGAACATTGAGTTCTTAACTGTCAAAACTGGAATTATTGTATTGGTGAAATACTGCCAGTTTTCCTTATGTTATGTGTCTAATCTTCCCTATTTATCAGTTTTTCTATATATTTTTGTTGTTGATGATGTTGTTATTCAGTCATTTTAGTCATGTCTGAATCTTCACAATACCATTTGGGATTTTCTTGGCAAAGATGCTGGAGTGGTTGTTATTTCCTTCTCAGATCATTTTACAGATGAGAAAACTGGTGCAACCAGGGTAAAGGGACTTGCCCAGAGTCACATAGCTGATAAGTATCTGACGTCAAATTTGAACTTTGGAAGATTAGTCTTTCTGACTCCAGGCCTGGAGTTCTATCTACTGTGCCACATTGTTGTCCTTTTGTATTTTTCAATCAGTACCAAATAATTTTGAGAGTTACCACTTCATAGATTGCTTAAGACAGCTCCCTTCCTTTCTGCTTTTTTCCCATTATTTCCTTGGGATTTCCAAACTATGCCTCTTCCAGATAAATTTTATTATTTTTTCTAACACTATAAAGTAATTCTTTAGTAAGTTGATATGGCACTGAATAAATAAATTGGTTTAAGTAGAATTGTCATCTTAATATAATGATATGGCCTATACAGGAATAATTTCTCCAGATATTGAGTTTTTTGTCTGTTTTCTATAAATAATATTTTATCATATTTATTTTGTTCCTGTAAGGTGGATTCTCGAGTACTTTATCCATTCTGTAGTTATTTTGGATGGAATTTCTCTTTCTCCTTGTGCTGGGTTTTGGTTTTTAATAGATAAAAATATTGATTTATGCACTTGTATTTTGCATCTTGTAACTCTGTTGAAGTTATTAATTATTTCGATTAGATTTTTAGCTTCTGCTTAAGGGTTTTATAAATAGGTTGTCATCATCTGAAAAAAAAGAGTTTCTTTCCCTTTTAATCTAGTCTTATTACCTCTATTCCCTTTTTTTGTTTTATTGCACTAGCTAACTTTCTAGCACTATATCAAATAATAGCAGTGATAATGAACATCCTTGTGTCACCTTGGCTCCTAGCCTTTTCCATTATATTCAATTCTAGTTCTTAATTTTAGATAGACCCTAATTATCTTATTAAGGAAAGGTCTGTTTATCCTTTTCTTTTTACTGTTTTTTTTAAGACCAGAAATGTGTTGGATTTTATAAAAAACATGCTTAGCATCTATTTACATAGTCACGTGGTTTTGAGTACTGTTGTTGTTAATATGATCTATTGTGTTTATAGTTTTTCTTACACTGAGCCAACCCTATATTCCTGATATAAATCCAACCTGGTCATAGTGTATAATCAGAAGTGTATGATGTTTTGTTGTGGCCTCTTTGTCTACTGATGTTGCATTTAATATTATTCAGTAAGGCTATTGGACCGTAATTTTCTTATATTGTTTCATCTTTCCCTGGCTTATTACAGTTGTATTATAGAAGGAGTTTGGTAGGGATCTCTTCTTGACCCATTTTTGCAAATAGTTTATGTGAATATTGGAAATTGTTCTTTGTTTGATGGAAATCACTTACAAATTCCTTGGATCCTCATTTATGATTTCTGTGGTTAAATTGTTTAAATTCTCCATTCTGTCTTCTTATTAATATGACCATCCTTTGTTTTTGTAAATATCCATGTAATTCATTTATCAGTTTTGTTTTTCATGTAACTGGATAAAATAGTTTCTGATGGTTTTTTTCATCTTCAGTTCTGAATTCTTCTTTTTTCACTTTTGATACTAAGAGTTTTGTTTTCCTCTTTTAAAGTGAAACTAGCTAATTGTCTCTTTTTCTTACATTTTCCAAAAAAGCAGTTGCTGAGTTTTATTCACCACTTCAATACTTTCAATGCTTTTAATTTGATCTCTTTTTGATTTTCAGGAGTTCTTAATATGAGGGTAAGAACTAGTTTGTTTCTAGACATTTTTCAGTAAATAGTTGCCTTTGTACTCCTTTATATTTTAGACATTTAAAAGGCATTATTCTTAGAAGGGGCTCATAGGCTTCACCAGACTGCCACATCAGGGTACATAATGCGTAAAAGGACTCCCTGATTTAAATCTTGCTGCTTAATTCTTAGCAGTTTTGCTATCCAGGGCAAATGACTTATTCTCTCTAAGCCTCTGATTCCTCATTGTAAAGTAGGGATAGTAACAGATTTGCAATTTATCTTACAAGGCTGTTGTAGGGAAAGTGCTTTGTCAATCTCCAAGCAGTCTAGGAGTTGAGGCAATGATGAGAAGGGCTCTCTTTTCAGGATATGGGACAAATCCTAGTCCTAATCATCTGCCTGTGCAGTGAGGGAAGTCAAAGCAGGGTAGAATTCCTGGAGGTGTGAGTGTGGAATTGGACTCAGGAATGGTGGAGAAGTGGCAGCTTTTTTGACGTGTGCCTGCATGCCCTGCTATTTTTGTCATTCTGAATTGCTTCCAAGTGACCACAAAAATGAGAAGAACTTTTTGGTGCATAGTATAGTGTGCACAGCCCCAGAGTTAAGCCTGAGCTTGTGGGAATTCCCAGTCTCTGCCTCCTCCCTCAATACACCAAGCATGTGGGGCTGCTGACAGAAAAGGCCACGCTCTTGTCGTGTTCAATTGGTGACATGGTTCTCTCGAAATAGCATCGGTGGTTAACATGAAACCAGGGCAGTCTTGAGTGACAAAAGTCTGTCCTTAAACATGGAAGGAGATACGTGGAGAACAACTTCTGATGTCCGTGTGGATGCCGGCTTTCATCTTTGTACCCTGGGCTCCTTTGGAAGGAGGACAATGTTTGCTGGCATGTTGACAATGATCTCTGGGTTCAGGAAAGTCTTCTCTTGTTTTGGCTCCTACAAGTAGGTTTTTCAGACAGGTCACTGACTTGAAGAAGCTTGAAGAAACTTTTTTTTAAAGCAAAGTTCCATTTCTAGTTCTTTACTCAGTTTGCTAACACAGCATTTTCTTTTATACTGTCAAGAAGATTTACTTCCTGGGAAGAAGTTGATATATATTGAAAAGAAAAAGATGCTCACTGCTTGATTTTTTTTTATTGTACATGGCCAATATAGGAATTTGTTTTACTTGATTAATAAATGTTTGTAACTAGAATATTGTTTTTCTTGCTTTCTTTCTGAGGAGGGGGGAGGAAATTTGGTTGGAAGGAGAAAATTTTGACTGGGAAATAAAATAAAATTTAATTGAAAAAGGAATAGAAAAAATTGTGACATATGTCTGGTCACAGATGTAAAATAATGAATATAACTGCACTATCTTTCATTTATCCTTATCAAAGGATAAAGGATTTTTACTCACAAATAGAGACAGCTAGGTGGTACCATAGTGCATAGCCCAGGGCTTGGAGTCAGAAAGACCTGAGTTCAAATATAGCCTCAGATGCTTACTAGTTGTGTGACCCTGGGTAGGTCACTTAACCTCTGTTTGCCTCAGTTTCTTAGATGGCAAAAGGGGGGTGATTATAGCACTCACCTCTTGGAGGTGTTGTGAGGAACAAATATAATAATATTTGTAAAGTGTTTAGCATGGTGCCTGATGCATGGTAGGAGCTTGAAAAATGTTTCTCCCTCCCTCCCTCCCTCTTTTCCTCCCTCCCTCCTTTCTTCCCTCCCTTCCTTCCTTCTTTCCCCCCTCCTTCCTTCCCTCCTTTCCTTTCTCCACTCCTTCCTTCCTCCCTTCTTTTCTATCTCCCTCCAAATGGGGAGACACTGTATACATGAATCAGTACATACAAGATAAATACAGAGCTGAGTCTTAAAGGAAGCCAAGACTTCTACAAAAAGAAGGGAGAAGAATATTGCAGACATATGTCAGAATAAAAGCCTGGAGAGCAGAGATGGAATATTGTGTGTAAGCTACAGCAAGAAGTCACTAGGGCTAGAGTGTAGAGTGTGTGGAGGAGAGTAATATATTAAAAACCTGGAAAGATAGGAAGGAACCAGGTTGTAAGGAACTTTCTGTGCCAAGCAGAGGAGTTTATATTTGGTCCAAAACATAGTGGGAAGTCATTGGAGTTTATTGAGTAAGGGTATATTGTCATCCAACCTGTGCTCCAAGAGAATCATTTCAGCAGATGGGTAGAGGAAGGACTGGAGTGGGGAGGTACATGTGGAGTCCATTTAGAAGGCTATTGGAATAGTCCAGGAAGAATTGGTGAGGGCCTGAACTAGGGTGATGGTTGCGGTAATGGGGAGTGATGCTGTAGAGGAAGAAGCTCTAATGAAATCGAGCAGTTGATTGGTTATGCAGGTGATGGAGAGAGGGGGAGTTGAGGACGCCATTGAGATCACATACCTGGATAACTGTAGGGATAGTGATACCATCTATGGTAATAGCCATGAGAGATGAGTTTTGGGGAAAGATAGCAAGTTCTGTTTTGGACACGTTGATTTGAGATGTCTAGAAGAACTCTAATTTGAACAAATGTCCATTAAACAGTGGGTAATATGGAGCTCAGAAGAGAGACTGAGATCGAAAAAGCTGAGATTCATTGCATTAGAGTTAACAGTTAAAATCATGGGAGCCAATGAGTTCACCAAGAAGGCCCACAGCGAGACCATTAGAGCTAGAAAAACTCCTAGAGATTTAACTCTACCTCCCTTCAGTTTACACAGGAGGAACATTGACCTGCTTTGAGTTAAAATGTAGGCATAATTCATATATGTCTAAAAACTGTGCTAGATACACTTTGGGCTTTTCAATCTATGACCAAGAATTTTACTTTTTAGTATACCTAAAAGGGGTTGTTCATGTTTATGGAGTCACTGAGGCCTTTAAAAATTCTATTCATATTTTTATTTTTTAATGCAAGATCTCATAAAAAAATTTACTCAAGGATAAGATATAGAAAATTCAGGTCTCCAAGATTGACACATTATCTGCTATGTCACTCAGCTGCCTCTGATGTCACGTGGAAGGATGATTATCCTGGCCAAGGAAATTAAGAAGGATCTATCAGACAGATAGGGGAAGGACCAAGAGAGAACATTTGTCAAAAGAACCCGGAGAGGAGAGATTAAGTACCCAGAAGGTCAACAGTATTAAGTGCTGCCGAGAGATCTAGGAGGCTGAGGATGGAGAAAAGGCCATTAGACTTGGTAATTATGAGATTGTTGATGACCTTGAAGAGAGTAGTTCCAACTGAATGAGGAGTCAAGTCTAACAATTAGGTTGGGAAACTGGAAGACCAGTGATCTCTCTGCTGAAATAGAGAAATTTGCAAGAGGGGTAGATTTGGGAGAAAATAATGGAATTAAAACCCATCAATGCCTATTCATCCTATGTTACTCATTCCCAAAGGAAAAATGAGAGAGAGAGAGAGAGAGAGAGAGAGAGAGAGAGAGAGAGAGAGAGAGAGAGAGAGTGTGAGTGTGTATGTGACTTACTCAGTGGCTACAATCCATCACTGCAGCACCCACAGATATGTTGGTCCAGGAACAGTGCAGGCATTTTGGGAGGAGATAGTGGTGATGATGGTGGAAATTTGTCTTCTAGTCTGGCTGGCTTAATTAGTTTTGGTTACGTCCTTCCAGCCTTGAAGGACACCAAACCTGGTATAATCACGTAAGACAAGCCACCAGGGTAAGCATGGAGAGCAGTAGTCAGTGTTAAAGGGGCTGGTATCATTCTGTTGGAGATAAGCCTATGATTGACTGCAGGAGGGAGAATAGACCCTGTTACCCTCTGATTGGTTGATCACCCACCCTTGGGGGTCATTTCATGCTCACATTTGAAGATCACTTCTTCAGAAGGATACTGCATCATGTGAAAGGTTAATCAGTCAGTCAACAGACATTTATTAAATAGCTGCTACAAAGCAAGCATTATGGTAGCCACTGGGGATACAAAGACAGAGATGAAAGTCCTTGCCCTCCAGAAGTTCATATTCTAATGGGCAAGCAGCATATACATATATAAGCATGTAGAAAATAAATACTAGGTTATTTTGGGGGAAGACTCACTGGTAGCTGGGGGATCCTGGAAGATTTCATGCAGAAGGTACCTTGGGTTGAGTTTTAAAGAAAGCAAGAGATTCTAAGAGGCAGGGGTAGAGGATGAAATGTATTCCAACCATGGGGGATAACAAGGACAAAAGCTTGGAGGTAGGAAATGGCTTGTCAGAATCAAGACCAGTCTGACTTGGATTGTAGAATATGAGAGAGGAGAATATCCTAATGTATTACAAGGCAGGAAAGGTTGGTTGTGGCCAGGTGGTGAGGAAGGCAAAGGAGTTAACTGAGTAGAGGGTGACGGGATCAGACTTGTACGTTTGGAAGCTAGTACAAGGAGACAAGAAGCCTGGGGGCCCTTTTTGGGTCTGAGGTGGGAAGGGTTGCTCAGACATGGTTGAGGCAAGGCGTTGCTGCCATCTAAGTCAAACTGAAGTTATCTTGGGGGAGGATCTCTATGCTCAGTATGATGGGGTGCTTGGGATCTATGTTTGTAACATCGGTTTGTAAAATCAATTTGTAAAAGCAGTCTGTAAAATCACATTTCCCCCTCCCCAGCCTCAGAGCATTAACTCTGCTCCTACCCCCTGCCAGCACTCCACCCAGCAACAACTCATGAACTGTTTATCTCTGCTTGGAACAATAACAAGCTACCTATGAATCCTTCACTAAACTATCTATAAACATTTTAGCTTAGGCAAATGTTATTTCCCCTAGTAGAGTGGCCAGCTGCGCCCATGAATCCTTCAATGCCCTATCTATAGGTTAACTCCTTAGCCAATTATACCCATATTGAGTCTCTCTTAGCCTTGGTTCCCAACATCCATCTTGTCAAACATGACACTGATGGGTGGCAGACTAGGCACTTCTCAGTCAGCCCTGACCTCTAGCTGACTTAGTGACTTAGTTTCAAACCTAAAACCACACATCTAGGTAGCCTCCCCTTGGGCTATTTCCCAGTGAATTATGGGCAATACGCCTGTGCAGTTGATATTAAAAGTGCCTGTTCCGTTAAAGCATTGACCACTCCTTAACTCTTCCCTAATCCCACCCTTACCTAGTTAGCATAATTGACACCTGATTTACTATCTTGACTCCTTAAAACTATACCTGTGACTTCTTTAAGTTTGTAGGTTTCCTAAGAACCCCCTGCCCACTGTAAAGCGTAACAATAAATGACTCCAAGTTTGCTTGAGCCTAGTGAATTCCTTCCAGACTCAGGGACTCTGGTCATTGATCTTGATTGGAGCCCCTCTGGAACCTATTGCCTTTCCCCCCATCAAGTAAACATTTTGGTGCCATCATTTTGCATTTTTCTTTATTTGATCTTTTCCCCTATTTGTTACCAAATAAATTTCTTTTGGAAAAACCTAACCTATGGCTCATGCTCCTTTCCACATCCCACATATCATTCCTCAGCCTTTTTTCTCCTTTAGGACTGTCTACTTTTTTTTACATCTAAATTTAAATTTAAATCTAAATTCACTTGTATCAAAATAGAAGGAAGGAAGAAAAATGAAGGAGGAGACCTCTCCCTGCCCACCACACTTCCATAAGACTTCTAGACCAAATGATTATTTGACAGGGAACATGATTTGAGTGGTGACACATCTAAATCATGTTTTAGCATTAAAAAAATTGTTGCTTTTGTTGTTCACTTGTGTCTGACTCTTTGTGCCCCCATTTGGGATTTTCTTGGCAAAGATACTGGAGTGGTCTGCCATTTCCTTCTCCAGCTCATTTTATAGATGAAGAAGCTGAGACAAACAGATTTAAATGACTTGCCCAGGGTTGCACAGCTAGTAAGTGTCTGAGACTGGATTTGAACTTGTGAAAATGAGTGTTCTTGATTCCAAGCTTACTGAATTAAAAATAAATTAGACCTGTGATTTTATTGGTATAGAGACCTCCTATGGGGGTAACTTACTCTGTGGATGCAATTTTGTTTTTCTGTGCAGTTTATATTCTTTGAGAGTTGTGCTGGAGGTACTCTGTGAAATCAGGTGACTTTGCCAAGGTCACAGAGCTAGTAAGTGTTAGAGATGGACCTTAATCCCAGATCTTCCTGACTCTGGGGCCATGTGTCCATCAGAGGACCCTGCCTCTTACAGTCCTCACCTCATCCAGCCTTTGTTTCAGTTTGGGACTACTTTTATTTGTGAGAAAGTGGTGAGAAGCTAGATAAAAGCTGGTTTGGGGGATTGATGCTGAGGGCTGATGTGCTACGTAGGAAGCAGTGAAGAAACATGAAGGCTATGATGAAATGAATGAAGCTTCCTGAAGTCCTTGTGCCTAATAAGTGTTCCCATTTCTAGAAAAAGATCAAGGCTCATGGAAGGGATGAGGCAGATTAAAATAAAGAGGGTCTTTTGAAAGACACAATCATCCAGGAGATTTAAAAGCCGTTTGGTTTGTTTTCAAGAACTCATCTAAGTTCCTGTGCTGAATTTTTGGCATCCTTCAACTAACATTTGCTAAATAAAATCCCATCCTGGCTTCTCCAGAAGATCCATTCCTCAGACAGAGTGCAGAGGGCTTGGTGCTGTGGAGATCTGGAACCTCCTGGGAGTGTGGTGCCTTTTAAAATTTAGTCTCGTGTTCAGAAGGAAAGAATAAAACCCTCTTTGGTAATGGAAGCAAATGATGAAAGGTTGATATACATGTTTAAATATATATGTATATGCATATATAAACGTATATGTTTACATACTTAATTTTAAAATTATGAACCAAATTATATATTAAATATGTTATAAATTATATATATTATGTATACCAAATTAAATGAGTATTTCAATATTCAGAGTATGATAGAAAAAGCAGATTATATGTGAGATGGAGAATCTCTCTTAAGTACAGCTTGCTTTTTCTTTAAATATATAATAGTTTAAGCCTGTACTCTTTAAAGTGATCCTGTTTGTGTTTCTTTCTGGCTTTTGTCCTTTTCAATGCACTTAAAAACACATCAGTTACTCTCTTTTCTTCTTTTTTCTCTTTTTTGTGAAAATTTTTATGTTTTATTTTTTCCAGCTACATGTAAAAATAATTTTTAACATACAGTTTTTAAAATTCTGAGTTCCAAATTCTCTCCCTTCCTCCCTCCCCATTCCTCGAGAAAGCAAGCAGTTTGATATAGATTATGCTTGTGTAATCATTCAAAACGTATTTCCATATTGCAAAAGAAAACACAGATCAAAATACCCCAAAACAAAAGAAGAAAAATAAAGTTAAAAAAAGGTATACTTTAATCTGTGTTCAGATTCCTTCAGTTCTTCCTTTGGAAGTGGATTGTGTTTTTCATTATAAATCTTTTGGAATTGTCTTGGATCCTTGTATTAATCATTCCCAGGTGATCATCATACAGCATTGCTGTTACTTATACTTCCAGATCTCTGGGTACTCTGTTGGGTCTGAACTCCTGGGTACTCTGTTGGGTCTGAACTCCTGGGTACTCTGTTGGGTCTGAACTCCTGAACTAGAGTTCGTGATCCATAAGCAAAGCATTTCTCACAGTTCTAGGTCACATTCTCCCACAAACGCACTCAGCAGCAGTAGGAAGAATGGGCACAAACTTAGAATAAACTATTATTGAGACCATGTGTTGGTCACAGAGCCATGGAAACTAATGCCCCTGGCACTGAAGGGTCCCACTCAGTGCTCTTTTCCTTCTCAGGATGTTTGTATCCCCAGTATAATCCTTAGCACATAGTAGGTGTTTAATGAATGTTCTGATTGTTTAATTGATTGAGGCAGAGAAGAGGGAAGGGGGTGATGTTGGTCACTTGTTTGAAAGTCTTCAAACTTGAACTTTCTCTAACGGAGTTTTGGCTTTCCAAATCTTCTTGGAGCAGCCTAATGTCTTTGGAAGAGCCTAGGGCCTTCTTACCCAGTCTCTTTTTAATGAAGAAGAGAAAAAAGGAGAGAAGGAAGAGCTATGTACATAGCCCCCTCTCCTCCTGCCTCTCCCACTTCATTATTAGTACCTGCCAAACAGTGGGCATATTGAAGCACATGGGACACGTCAGTTCTATGAGAGACCTGTCATTTTGTCCATGTGGGTATACCCTCTGGAGGCAGCTAGATGGTTCAATGTATAGAGCAATGGGTCTGGAGTCATGAAGAACTGAGTTCAAATCGAACCTCAGACACTTCCTAACTGTGTGACCCTGGGCAAGTCACTTCCCTGTATTTGCCTCAGTTTCCTCAATTTGGGGATAATAATGGTATCTGCCTCTCAGAGTTGTGAGTATCGTGTGATAATATTTGTAGAAAGTGCCTGACATACTTAATATGTGCTTATTCTCTTCTCCTTTTCTGCCCTCTCTCCCCTACTCACCACATCCTCTCTTGCTCCTTTGTTGATGGCCTCCCATCCTTCCTCCTCAGTTGATCCACCTGAGGAGAGTAGATCTTACTTCATTGCTTCCTTGCCCCCATGTGCAGACCAGTGGGGAGCATTGGCTGCCTGGGTCTGCTGGCTGTCCCCTTGCTCTCTTACTGTTTGCCTGGCCCTCTTCTTTTCTGGTTTCACATCTTTCTGTTGGGATCCCCTTGTTCTGTGAGGGTAAAAGAGACCCAGCTTCCTCCCTTCCTACCTACCAGTACTTCTGACTTAGTTAAGGGAATCGGCAAGCCTTTGTGAAGTAACAGAATTCCAGCTGGGGATGAGTTTTTCATCAAATATGTATTTATCAGCAGAAAACCCCCCATCATGCTCATTAAGGTTTTAAACTGGATCCCCAAGTCAAATGAAAGGACCTTTTCTCTCAGTGCACATTAAGTCCTATAATCTAATCTTACTCATCACAGCAAAGCCTGAAAATGAGATGAAATACTTTAAATGAGCTCAATTAAAATGTTTTCTTTCCCTGAATGCCAGGGTATGGGGAGAGGGGGCGAAGGGAACACTGCAGAGATCAAAACCTGCCCCGCCAACTGCCACACTCCCCAAACTGGAGACTGATTCAGACTTTGCCTTTTCTTCTGTACTGCTGTCACAGATATACACAAAGTATTTGAGAATCAGATGAGAATCACAGAATTTGAGAGCTGGAAGGACCCTTAGCAGCCAGTTAGTCCAACCCATGTGCAAAAGGAATCCTGACTAACATATACCCAACAAGTAAGTGATTGTTCAGTGCAGCCTTGGCTTAAAGACCTCCAAGGAGGGGGAACCCATCACCCCTTAGGTCAAGCCATTCTACCATTAGATAGCTAGAATACAACACAGCCCTTGAAATGCTTGAAGACAGCTATCTTTTTTCCAGATAACCAAACCATTAGTAGCCATTTAAAAAATTAAATTTTATTTCATTGTTTTTCAGTGAATGAAAATCCACCTCCTCTTCTTCCCCTTAAAAAAGCAAGAATAGAAAACCCCTTGTAACAGAGTCAAGTAAAACATTCTCATATTAAAAAATTAAATTAAAATTTAAAAAATTATATTAAAATTTTAATTTTTAATAAAAAATTTAATTTTTTAATAAAAAAAATTCTCACATTAGCCGTGTCCAAAACTATGTCTCAGTTTGCACTCTGTCCATTCATCACCTCTGTCAGGAGATGGACAGCAACTTTCCTCTTGAGTCCCATGGAATCTTGGTCATTGCATTGATCCGAGTTCTTAAGTTTTTCAGAGTTTTTTTGTCTTTACAACATTGTTGTAATTATGTAAATGACTGATTAGTATTTTAAAATTGTATAATTTGGTATATTGTACTATATATTTTATCGTATGGATTGATTATTGTATAAAATAACATTGTATACAATGTTAATGAGT
This sequence comes from Gymnobelideus leadbeateri, assembly GCA_011680675.1. NCBI lineage: Eukaryota > Metazoa > Chordata > Mammalia > Diprotodontia > Petauridae > Gymnobelideus > Gymnobelideus leadbeateri. The sequence continues at coordinate 559,083 of WOXC01005877.1, read as the reverse complement.
AAATAGAATAAAGAAATCCTGGTTCTGTCCATTTCTTTCTGTATCAGTTCACAAAACTCTTCCCAGGTATCTCTGGAACTGTCCCTTTTATTATTTCTTATAGCAAAATAATATTCCATCATGTCAGTATACTGGAAATTGTTTAGATATTTTCTCATTATTGGTGCCCAGTTCTTTTAAGCCATTCTCATCTATATCATGGACTCAAAGCCCTCCTGAATCTTTTCCAGTTTATAATGGTTGCTCTTAAATTGTGGTGCCTGGAATTGTACATAATCCTAGAAGAGGTCTGAGGAGGACAAAGTACAATGGATTATCACCTCCCTATTCCTGGAAGTGATGTTGCCCTTAATGCAATCTGAGACTTCATTAGCTTTTTTGGGCTTTCACATCACACTGCTGGCTCATATTGAGCTGAATACCTTCTAATGTTTTGAGGAACAGCTGGTGTCTTTCTGTCTCCCCTGTTTTATACTTGTAAAGTTGACTTTTTGTAGGCAAGTGAAAGACTTTGCATTTATTCCTACTGAATTTCTTCTTATTAGATTCAACTCAGTGTTCTCTCCAGCCTGGCAGGATCTTCACGGATCCTGATGTGGTAGCTCTCCCTCCCAGCTTTGTTTCACAGGCAAATTTGTTGAAAATATCATCTATACTGTTATCCAAGTCATTGATAAAAATGTTAAATAGCACAGATCCCTTGGGTCCCACAACTGGAGTCTTCCTGCCAAGATGGTACCTGGCCATTGACAACTACTCTGAGTTTAGCAATCCAACTGCTCCTGTTTTCCATCTGTTTATGTTTTCAGATGTTTGGGAGCCTCTAAAACCTGACTTTTTCAAATAAGCTATTTGTGCCAAAGAAGTGGAAAATGGAAAAAGACAAAAGCATTGACCTTCAGCATCCCTTGAACAAATTTAATTGATAGTGGCAGCTAGGTGGCATAATGGATAGAGCACTGGTCCTGGAGTCAGAAGGACCTGAATTCAAATCCAGCTTCAGATAATTTACTAGCCATGTGACCCTGGGTAAGTCACTTAACCCTGATTACCTCAAAAACAGTTTGATTGATGTGTTAGTCATAAGTGGGTGAGAGTGGCCCAAGAACCAGGGACTTACTTAACTTACTAATATTCAACTCTTGTCTACAAAGTGGAGAGATGCAACAGTCATGGACAGCACTGATTTATAGAATACTGCAATCTCAGAGTTGAGAGGGACTTCAGAGAACGTCTTTGCAACTTGTTCCTGAACTTAAATCCCATTGAAAACATACTTGCCTTGTGCCCATCCAGTTTTTGCTTGAAGACCTGTAGTGAAGGCAGTCTATCACATTCTGAACCAGTTCTGAACCAGCTCATTCCATATGTGGGATGCCTGGTTCTTGAGTGATTCTTCCACTTAATTTTTTTTTGTTATTACAGAATTTATATCAGCAGGATTCATGTTACTTATGGAGTGGAGTGGGATAGACAATATAGTCCAGTGTGAAGACCACTGACTTTGAAGTCAGTGGACCTGGATTCAAATCTTGTTTCTTTACTAGCTGTGTGACTTGGGGCAAGGATTATAACATTGCTGGACCTGTTTCTTCATTTGTAAAATAAGGAGGTTGGGCCAGTCGATCTCTTAAGTGTTCTTCCTGCTCCAAGTCTATGATTTATTTTTCAATATTTGATTCTGGGTAAGCCAGAAAAGGAACAAAGACTTATTTAATTTTGTGTGCCTCTTGGGAAGTAGGGAAAGCTTTTTAAGTGTGCCCAATTTTTATACTTTTGTGTTACATTGACTTTTTCAGGCAACATTTCTCACAGGCTCACACCATTCTTTTAGTTCTAATTTTCATCACCTTCTTCATTCACTTCCTTTCACCTCATCTCCCTTCTTAAACAGTCAGTCAACAAACATCTATTAAGTGCCTATGTGCCAGGGAGTATAGATATATAGACAAAAATTAAATCATTCCTGCTTTTAAGGAGATAATATTTTATTGAGAGGAGCCACTAAGTGTGTCTGTATATATAAATGAGATAATTTTGGTGGGGAAAGAAGTCACTAGAAACTGAGGGGAAAGTCTTGCCTGTAAGTTGGTCTTTGAGCTCAGTTTTGAAGGAAACTGCCTTTAAACAATTATTAATTTCTTTGGTTTCTGCATCTCCTACATTTCCAATATGTCCCTGTCATCTCTTCCTCCCAGAAAGTTTTAAAATAAATAATAAAGAGAAAAAAGAAACCAGTTTAATGGAATTAACCAGTACATTGGAAAAGTCATGTCTCTTGTGCTCTAGAATGGGGAAGAAAGTCCCTTTCATATCTCCTTGAGGACAAGTTTGGTCTTTGTAATGTCACAACATTCTGTTCTAATTCTTTCATTGTTCTTTCCATTCCATTGTTGAAGTTATTATGTAAGCCATTTCTAAAGCTTATTTCACCTTCAGTCAGTTCATAAGTTTCCCCATGATTTTCTTCATTCATCATTTCTTAGAGCAGAGTAATATTCCATTACATTCATATAACATAGTACGTTTATAGGCATAGCTCACTTTGCTTTATTGTACTTTACAGAATGTTGCAGGTTTTTTAAAAACAAATTGAAGGTTTGTGACAACCCTGTGTCAAGCAAATATATCAGTGCAATTTTTTTTCCAATAGCATATGTTCACATCATGTCTCTCTATCACATTTTGGAAATTCTCACAATATTTCAGATTTTTTTCATCATTACCTGTTATGATGATATATGACCAATGGACTTTGATGTTAGTATTGTAATTGTTTTGGGGCACCATGAACCATGCCTATATAAGATGGTGAACTTAATTGATAAATAATATATGTTCTGACTGTTTCACTGACTTGCTGTTCCCTTGTCTGTCTGTCTGTCTGTCTGTCTGTCTCTCTCTTTCTCTTTCTCTCTCCTTGGACCTCCCTATTCCCTGAGACAATAATATTGAAGAATATTACATAAACATAGTTGATAAAGCAGCAGCAGGTTTTGAGAGGACTGATTCCAATTTTGAAAGAAGTTCCAAATGTTATAAAACAGCATCATATGCTATAGAAAAAACTTTCACGGAAAGAAGAGTCGATCGATCGATGTGTTAAATTTAGCTATTTTCTTATTTTAAGAAACTGCTACACCCTAATCTTCAGCAACCTCCTCCTGATCAGTGAGCAGTCATCAACACTGGGGCAAGACCCTCTGCTAGAAAAAAATACCATGACTCGATGAAGGCTGAGATGATGGTTAGCATTTTCTAACAATAAAGGATTTTTTAAATTAAAGCATGTACATTTTTGTTTAGACATAATATTATTGCACATGTAATAGACTACAGTATAGAGTAAACACAGCTTTTATATATATAGGCAAACCAAAAAATCCATGTTACTTGTTTTGTGATATTTTCTTTATTGCAGTGATTTAGAACCAAATCTGCACTATCTCTGAGGTATAGATGTACTTATTTGTTATTTCAAGTAGTGTTGCCAAGAGTATTCTGGGGTCTATGGGATATTTCTTTTTATCATTGTCTCTCTTAAGGTATTCACTTAAGCAGTGGGATTTCTAGGTTTCATAGATATGGACAGTTTAATCACTTCCTTAGTCACTTCTAAATTGTTTTCTGGAAGGGCTGTACAGATTCATGGTTCTGATATTACTTAATTAGTGTGTCTATCTTTCCACAACCTCTCCAGCATTGACTTTTCCCATTTTTTGATATCCTTGCCAATTTGCAAATTTGATGTGAAATCCTAATGTTACTTTTTTGCATTTCTTTTATTAATGATTTGTAGTAATATTCAGTATGGTTATTATTTTTCACATCTTTTTACTCTTATTGATTTGATTGGTGAATGACTCTTGGTGTTATATATTTTTGTTTGTTACCTATATGTCATGCTTTTACAGACCCTTAGCAGAGATATTTGATACAAAGATACTACTACCTTCTTATCTTAGCTGCATTAATTTTGTTCATGCATAAGTCTTTCAGTTTTATGTAATTAAAATTTTTACAATTTGCTGTTTGTGATCCAGGCCAAGAAGGGTACCTAATCTATCTTTAATTTTTTAATAGTATGAACTTTGTATCTTAGTTCCCATTTCTATAAACTTCCTGTATATAACTCTGGAAATGAATGGAAATCTTGTTTTTTTTTTCTCTTCTCATCTCTTTCTTTTCTTTTTGGCCTTTCTTGCTACATCTTGTATTTGTCTCAGCAGAAACCTAGTATCATCAATTCATAAAAACTAACACCCACAGTTTCAGTGGCTGAGGCTTAGGAAGAGTATAAAGCCCCTATTTCATTTCATATGCACTGGTAGTAAGTCTTGTCAGTGGCTCAGTGCTACTCACCCAGAGATCACTGCCTTGAGCAGAAACAGCAGCTTCTTTTCAGCCTTCTGGATTCATTCTCCTGCAAGGATGGTGGCCTTTATTGCCTTTCACTGTAGGGGGAGAAGGGGGATGGCAGGAAGATTAAAAGCTATTGCTGCGTATCCTCCTGAGCTGAAATTATTGTGGCAAGTTTAGTTTTAAAGGTCAGTTCTAGAAAAACTTCAGATTTTGGAGTTGTAGAAATCAGGCAGGCAAGGACATGTCTGGTCCTGGAATATTTCAAAGCTGCGTGTCTGTGAAATGCCTCCCTGGAATTCCTGGACTCCTGTGGAGTCATTGGGATGTTTCATGTAGCGTGGCTGGTAAGAGATCATGGAGACCAAACCCAAGTAGGGAAGGTTTGTTTCCTATTCCTGTGCTTCTTTGCATCTTCTTTCTGAGCCTTCCCCTCTATATACTTCCATATTGCTCCCTGCAGAGGCATTTAGGGTGACCCATCTTTCCCAGCTCCCATTTCCTTTCTAGCACCTTTCCCTTTACCCCACCCAAAACTACCTATGTCTTGCTCCATTTTCTTACTGCCTTGCTCCCAGGTAAGTAACTTGATAAATGAATGTGTTTGGGGGGATGTGGAATTTAGAATCTGAAGGTAGCTTATAGATGCCCCCCCCCCCCAGTTTTTCTTCTGACTTCTGGACTTTGTCACCATGACTCAGCCCCTGAAGACTTCTCACTCTGAAACATCTGATGGCCACTACAATCTCCTTGCCCTAGAACATCTGTCTACCAGGCTGTCTTGCTTCTTCCATTAGCAGGTCCTTTCTGGGGTCCTCCATTTTAAGTAGAGACCCAGGACAGTTATTCTTCATTCCCCTTCTGGTTTTGCTATCAACAGTCTGAATCTTACCACCAAGTCCTTTTGGAAGTATCTCTCCTCCCCCAACCTCCCTATCCCTTTTCAGTTCCCATTGGTGTGTAAGCTCCTTGAGGGTAGGTACTACTTTCTTCTTGTTTTTATATTCCCAGCAAAGTGCTTGAGAAATAGTACTTCATAGATGTTTGTGTTTTATCTATAGATAATCTAATTCAATCCCCTTGATGAGGAAATTGAGAACCAGAGGTGAAATGATTTGCTTAGGGTCACACAAACAGTAGACTTAAAATTCAGTTCCAAGACCATCTGAGAATTTCAGAGTGAAATAAAGGAACAATAAGGAAAGGAGAGTGAGAGAGTGGTAGATGGTGATCAGGACAACCCTTTGATGGATTTTGCTGCACGGGTCCCTTAGGGATGTATAAGAATCCTTTCCCAGAGGAAGTGAGTTATGTGGAAGAGGGAAGAATATGCTTGTGAAGATGGGGTGTAGGTCAAGTGAAGCAGGTTCCCTGACTGCTTTGTCCTTTTTCAGGGTTAGTGGGTTTCAGAATTATAGAATAAGAGATTTTGAGCAGGAAGGAAACTTTGAGGTCATTAAGTCCAATTCTCATTTTATAGATAAGGGTAGAGGCCCAGTGAGGCATTGAGACTTGCCTTTCAACTCTGTTGAAATGTTTGCCTGGATATCTAATACAACTTATTTTTTCACATTTATTAATTTCATTTTTTATTTATGGAATAAACCAAGCATTCCTGGAACATAGTATAATAAAAAAAGATGAGTGCCCATGAAGCAGCAAATCTGTTATGTCCAACCTGCTATTCCTTTAAAATATATAATAAAGTTATCATGTACATTTCTTTTTTTTCCTTTTCTTTCTACCCGCCCCCCACCATCCCCCGGCCCCAGAGATGGCCATCATTAGACCCAAATCGGTATAGAGATATGTAAAATTTATTCTCTACATACTTCTGTTTCTCATTTCTTTCTTTGGATAATAAGACTAGGACATAACATACTTCTCACCACACTGTCAAAATCATGGAATTAACTAACCAGCCAGGAGATTTTTTTTTAAAAAGGGGAGTATGATTTTGTCTGATTTTTAAAAGCTCCATTCCAGCTGGTATGTTTCTAGTGCCCAGGTAGGCTCATTTTGCTATTAATCAGTAAGTGATCTTCTTTCCTGGTCTTTGAAATGGAATGTGGGAAGAATGTCAGAAGTAAGTCAGCAGCACAAAAAGGGATTGAGTTGGTTGTCATGGACAAATTCAGAGCTCGATGGTTTTATTTCAGGTCATAGGAAGAGAGCTTGAAATGATTTCAAACATAATTAACCTAAAAGTAATCTTCTTATCCTTGAAAGAGGGAGAGAGATCCAAGTGAGGTCTTTGTATGGGAGAAAAAGTGTGGCTTTTGGGGAGCCTTTATTGCAGGGTGGTCTCCCCTGTATGTCCTTGCATTCTCTGTGTTAGTGGGGAAGTCTTGTGTTCTGGGTGGCTGGGCTAGGAATACGAACCGGTTTAACTTAGCTGGGACAGTTTTCTCTTTAAGGAGGCTATTCTCAGGATTTGACTGATCCAGAAGACCAGGGCTTAAACTTTTGGCAGGCCTTCATTCCATTTTGCCTAAACCCTAAAATACCCAGCCTATGGGGAGTTAGTGTTTCTGAGGTTTGGTGGAATTCTCAATATCCTTCTGACCCAGTTTTGCTGCTGTGTTTGAGTCTGAGAGGAGAAACTACTTTAATTAGTACTTGTATACTTTTAAATCTCTCAATGTAATTACATTTTTTTATTGAATTTTGGGGTTCATCCATATTTCATTGCATCTGAAACCTGAGTCTAAGTCATTCGTTTGAATTAATAGCTGAGCTAAGACTGATCCATGATGCTAGGAGGAGAATTTTGTGTTAAGATAGTGAGTGAAAACTGGGCAGTCTGAGAACGAGATTAGGTCTTACCCGTGTGAGAATCTCTTTAATCCCAGAGATGTTAGCAAACATGGCCATACAGGACCTCATTGGGCAAGAGTTAGAGAGAGTGTAATACTGGGTGCAAGTTGACCTGAGAGTTCCCAGATGAGAGAATCCATTCTATTTCCAAGCCTCCTGGGAGGCATTTGAGAAGTCTAAATCTCTATACCAAGCAGCATCAGGGAGTAAGCTGTAAGCTCCCCCCAACAAAAGCAAAATAAAACCCAGGACCTTCAAGTAATCCTTATAAGATTTGGACTCATGGCTTTTCATCATGTAGCTTATCAGTCTTTCTTAAACTGGTACCCAACACAAAACAGAAAACACTGGGACTTGGTCTTACCAGGGCAAAATACAAAGTGATTCTTACGTCCTTCCCAGGGAGATAGGTGCTATTTTATTATCCCCATTTAACAATTGGGGAAACTGAGGGCAAGAGAGGTTAACTGACTTGCCTGTAGTCACACAGTGTCTGGGGCCGTATATGGACTACTCTTGATACCTTTTGCCAAGTTGACATTGAGCCATTACATGACTTCCAAAAGAATTTAGATGTTTGTCCATTCCAAATCTACCTAATTGTGTTATCATCTGGTCTATATCTTTCCATCTGCTGGATAATATTGATCTGAGGAACTTAGTCTATGCTATGCTAAAATCAAAGAAAACATTATTAAAAGCTTTCCTCTACTCTACTTGTTTAGAATCCTATCGAAAGAGGAAATACGATAGTCAATTAGCAAGCATTTATTTAGTGCCATTATATGTCATGCTCTGCGCATGTAAGTACAAATAATGAACCAGCTCTACTCATAGGAGCTTATATTCTTTTTTTTTTTTTTGCTTTTTGGAGGGCAATTGGGGTTAAGTAACTTGCCCAAGGTCACATGGCTAGGTTTTTGTTTGTGTGTGCATTGTGTCTGAGGTCGGATCCGAACTCAGGTCCTTCTGACTCCAGGGCCGGCACTCTACTCACTGCGCCACCTAGCCACCCCCTGGAGCTTATATTCTAATGGGGCAGGCAACCAGTACATATATCAGTATATGCAGCATAAACACAAATCTAATAAAAACAGTTATCCACAAAGTAGTAAAAACAAGGTGATTTGGGAGGGAGGGAGAGAAGGCAGGTACCAGCAGTTGGGGGATCAGGAAAGGCATCATGGTGCTGGAGCATCTACATCTAAGAGGACAGAGACATGAGGAGGGAGTGCATTCCAGGGATGAGGAAATGGCCAGTTCAAAGGACATGAATAGCGAGGCATGTGAAGAATAGAGAGAAAGCCAGAATGGCTGAATGGCAGAGGATTAGAGGGGAAGTAGTGTCCACTGAGATGGTAAGGACAGCTAGAGGCTAGGTCTTGAGCATTGAAAGCTAATAGAGGAGGTGGGATTTTATCTTAGAGACACAGTCAGGAGCCAAGAAGTTAATTGAGTAGGAGAGTTATATGATTATATCTAAGGAAAATCAATTTGGTAGCTGTGGGGAATGTATTGGAATGAAAAGAGGAAGGAAGGCCAGTAGGAAGACTTCCAATAATCTGTGTGAGAGGCAATGAATGATGTGAGTAGGGAGAGAAAGTTCCGTGTGAGAGATGTTGGGAAGGGAGAAATGGGAAGATATGGATGAACCAGAAAAGAAGGAGGAGAAGGAAAGGTAAGAAGACTGTCACAAAACCCCATAGAATAAGGAGTAACTAGAAGGAGAAGGTGGTTAACAATGCCAAGTACAACTAGTGGATAAGCTGAGAAGGACAAAACTTGAGAAAAGACTGTCAGACTTGACAGTTAAACGCTCATTGATTATATGCAATGACTGTGAGAGCACAACATAACAATTGGAAGTGAATGCTGTGCAATCATAAAGCATAAACTTGGTTCCAAAGAAGATATATGAGATGAAACTCCCCTCCCCTTCATTTACAGAGGTAGAGAGTTCACAGGTATGGAGCATGGAACACATCGGTTTTTTGGGGATATATTGTTTGGTTTTCCCAAATTATTTTTCTCTTCTTCCTCCTTTTATTAAAAAAAAACTTTGTTATAAAAGATGGCTCTCTGGGAGGCAGTGAGAAAGGGACACAAGGGAAACTCTTAGTGATGTAAAAACAAAAAACAAAATATAGAAATAAAACTCAGTTCTTAAAAAGAATTAAATAAAATGAAGACAGAAAAAGGATCATTGGTGACTTTGGAGAAAACAGAATCTGACCCAACCTATTCTTTTTTTTTTTTTTGAGGGGGAAGGCAAGGAAATTGGGGTTAAGTGAGTTGCCCAAGGTCACACAGCTAGTAAGTGTGTCAGGTGTCTGAGGCTGGATTTGAACTCAGGTGTTTCTTTCTCCACAGCCGGTGCTCTGTTCATTGTGCCACCTGGCTGCCCTCTCCCAATCCATTCTTGATGAAGCTTTGCTGACTCTTCTTCACTATCTCTTTAATAATCCTAATAATCTAATATTAATAGCTAGTATCCAGCAGTTAAATCCATCATTTCTTTTTAACAGGTAAGATTGGTTTGAAGAACACATGTTTCTAAATGTTAGATGATTTTCCAAAGCACCATCCAATTTAATGTAGGGACTATAGAAAGTAGGGGACCAAGGGTAGGGAGGCTGGGGCCTCCAGGTGGCAATCTAAATCCTCAAGTGTGTCCCTTTGCCTGAATCCAGACTTCACAAAGGGCTGCACTTGAGGACCTAGGGGCCTCGAGGCCACAGGCTCCCCACCCCTGGTAGACCGTTGCCAAGAACTACCTATTAATGCATTCTTCCTTTGTGAGTGCTGAGTCCCTTTCTCCCTCTCTTTAATTCATTTCCCTCTAGCAGCCCCACTCTGTGGCTTTCCAAGGTTAAAAGTTAATTGTCCATAAACTCTGGGGAACTTTCGAAGTTGGAAACATTCATGAGCATCATTGTTAGAGATCAGACTTGCATGAATGATTTTAATGCTGTTTCAGGTTCATTCCTTAGAGCTCTTTATTGGTGTTTCTCTTTCACAGCATTGCCTGTAGAACACAGTCCAGACTCCTTGACCTTTCATTTAAAGTCTCCTATTATTCTGCTTTCATGGAAAGAGTGATGGCCTGGGAGTAGGGAGACCTTTCTCTTGTTTTCATTTTCCCATTGCCTTATCGGGCAGTCAATAAAAATGTATTACCAGTCAACAACCAGCAATAATTTATTACGCTCTTCTATGTGCCAAGGACAGCAGGTAGTGTAGAGGATAGCTAGAGTCAGGAAGACCTGAGTTCAAATATTGCCTCAGACATTTAATAGTTGTATGACTCTGGGCAAGTCACTTCACTCTGTTTACCTCCGTTTCCTCATCTGTAAAATGAGTTGGAGAAGAAAATGGCAAACTACTCAAGTATCTTTGCCAAGAAAATCTAAAATGGGGTCACAAAGAGTTGGGCATGACTGAAACAACTGAGTAACAGAAATGTGCCAAGTAGCTTGCTAAGTCTGAAGATGGAAAGAAAAGCAAAAACACTTCTTTCTTCCTTGACCTCTCTGGAATATATTGCTGGTAGCAGTGCCTTGGTCAAGCGTGTTGTTTCTTTCAGCTCAACTGCCATTGAAGATGACAATTTCATCACCAATAAATAATGCCTCTTATTTTCCTGATAGTGACTGACAGAATGGAATAGCCCAGAGCTTGTGACTTTTTTTTATATCTGCTGACATTAACTTATCTCATCCTATTTGCATTTTGATAAAAACATCAACATACTGGAAAGTCGCAGCTGCCCTTCTAGAGTGGCCCATGAGAAAGTTTTATTGTTCTCTTTGAAATCAGAAGCCTCCTTGGGTTGGCCAATCACTTTTTGCATTGAGAACAGTTGAAATCTGTGAGAGGCTCTATGTAGGAAAAGGGCAGAAAACTAATTTACCTTTTGGCTACCACTGATTTCTATTCATTTGACCATATCTAGCCTTGTAACCCAATTGCATTTTGATAATTCTAAGTAAATCAGGGAATAAGGAGTCAGAATCCCTTAACTGGAGGCCTTCCTTCCAGCTGTTGTGACTGTAACAAAATATTTTCGTATCATGATAATGATCATGGTCGAAGAGACTTTTCTTAAAAAAAGGGAGAATCCATTTGTAAACCTGCTTCTTAGAAGTTTAGGTAAGTGCAAAGGACTGCAGTTTACTAAAGTGGTACAGGAAGACTGTCCTTACTTTTTAACTTCTTGAATATTAAACCCATTTCAATTTTCACTTGGCCACATCTGTCCACATCAGGAGTCCCTAGACATTTCATTCAACCAATGAACTCTCATTAGGTGCCTGCTATGTGCTAGGCATTAGCCAAAAGGCAAACAGTCCTTTCCCTCATGGAGCTTAAATTCTTTTTTTTTTTTAACAAATGCTTTATTAACTTCTGTTTTACATCATTCATTTCCGCCAGATTTTGAGTTACAATCATTTTCCCCCCATTATTCCCCTACCCAACCTCCCAGAGCAGTAATCCCACAAGATATCGCTTCCTCCAATCTGCTCTCTCCCATACCTTCTCCCATACCCCCATCGACTTTTCCATTAGAGGAAGGTGAGTCTTTGCATCCCAATGCCTGCACATCTTATCTCCCTATTACAAGCAAAAGAGTATTAATAATAGTATTTATATATATTTGAAACATTTAATGTTACAACCTCAAATTTCAGATCCATTTCCTTCCTCCCTTGTCACCCATTCCCTCTTGGGAGATAAGTAATTCAGTATATGTTGTACATGTCTAGCTATGCAAAACATTATCATAGTAGATATATTGTACAAGGCTGCTTATAATTCCCTCCCACTCATCCCACCCCCCACCTGGTCCATTCCCTACATGATCCTGTCCCTCTTTTATAGTGGGTACTTCCAACCTCCCCTCACCCCAAGGATGCCCTCCCATCCATCATCCCTCCTCCCATCCCCCTTCCCCCTATCCTGCTGCAGGTTGAGATATCCCATTTAGTATGTATGTCATTTTCTCCCTGAACCAAATTCAATGTGAATGTGGTTTTGCCTTTTTAGCCTTCCTTATTCTCCCCCTCTTTTGCAACCACTTCCCCTACATGGGATAGTTTACCCTACCCTGTCTCTCCCCATCTCCTCTTGCCACTTTCCTCTCTCACCTCATAATTTCATCCCTTGAGTATTCTCCCTTCCCAACAAATTCAACCTATGCCCTCTATCCATATATAACTGTAACCATATACACACACATTCACATATGTATTCATATGACCACACCCCTTCTTCCATTATTTTCATAGTGAGAAAGATATCATCAGTCACAGTTATTGCTTTTCCATATAGGAATGTAACTAGTTCAACTTTGATAAGTTCCTTTTTATTTCTTTTCCCTGATTACCTTCTCAGGCATCTCTTGCTTCTTGTGTCTGGATGTCAAATTTTCTATTCAATTCTGGTTTTTTCCTCAAGAATGCTTGAAAGTCCTCTATTCCACTGAATGACCATATTTTCCCCTGAAACAAAATACTCAGTTTTGCTGGGTAGGTGACCCGTGGGTTCATTCCCAGTTCTTTTGCCCTCTGGAATATCATATTCCATGCCCTTCGATCCCTCAGTGTAGAAGCCGCCAGGTCCTGGGCTATTCTGATTGTGTTTCCACAATATTGAAATTGTTTCTTCCTGGCCGCTTGTAGTATTTTATCCTTGATCTGGGGATTCTGGAACCTGGCTATAATATTCCTGGGAGTTTTCTTTTTGGGATCTTTTTCAGGAGGTGATCGGTGGATTCTTTCAACCTCTATTTTACCCTCTGGATCTAAAACATCAGGGCAGTTTTCCTTGAGAATTTCTTGAAGGGTGATTTCTATGTTCTTTCCTTGATCATGGCTTTCAGGTAGTCCAATAATTTTTAAATTGTCTCTCCTGGATCTATTCTCCAGGTCAGTGGTTTTTCCCATGAGATATTTCACATTGCCTTCTAATCTTTCATTTGTTTGGATCTGCTTAAGAGCATCTTGATTTCTCATAAAGTCACTAGCTTCCATTTGCTCCAGTCTAACTCTGAAGGAATGAATCTCCTCAGTGAATTTCTGAGATTCTTTTTCCATCTGGCAAATTCGACTTTTTAAGGCATTCTTCTCCTCATTGCCCTTTTGGGCCTCCTTTGCCATTTGAGTTAGTCTATTTTTTAAGGTGTTGTTTTCCTCAGTCAGGCTGTTGACCCTCATTTCATACTTTTCCTGCATCCTTCTCATTTCTCTTTCCAGTTTTTCCTCCACTTCTCTTATTTGATTTTTAAAGTCCTTCTTAAGGTCCTCTATGGCCTGCAACCCGCTCATGTTTTCCCCTGGGGCTTTTGGAGCAGGACTTCTGACCTCACAGTCCTTTTCCCGCTCTATGCCCCCAAAATAGGAGTCTAGGGTTGCATTTTTCTGTTTCCTTTGCCTTGGCATGTTGCCACTTAATTACTTGACTTTTGGGCTTGCTGCCACACTATGGCTTTAAGGCCAGATAGAGGAATTTTCGTCCCGAACGTGTGGGGGGCAACTTCCGTTTCTGGCAAGCTGTAAACCCACCCACGACTTCCACCCTAGATCACAATCCAGATCCAGGGAGGTTAAAGCAAGAGCGATTACCCCCCAAGACTGATCGCTGGATCTCCCTACAAATTTGCAGGCTGGGAGTGGGAGCTGCCTCTGAAAACTACAAAATGGCATTTGTCCTCATCGGCTTCTAGCCCCCAGGGGAGGGAGCCGACGCATTCCCTAATACCAGTCCCAAAGTCCATAGGACACTAACCTCTTACTTTGTCCCAGGCAAGTCTATGTTGATAATTGTGGAGTCGCCACAGCTCCTGGTGTTCTGGGGTTCCTCCAGCTGGCTGCTGGCCCTGCCGCCCTGGGGCTAAAACCTCGGCTCACGGGGACCTGGGCTCAGCTCGGCTCCTGCGCTCTTCGCGCTGCACGCTGCCAGGTCCCAGACCACTGCGCTGGTCCTTCCTGCAGGGCTGCTGGGCTGTCCTCAGCGGGAATTTAGCTTCTTTGTGTCGTTCTGTGGGTGCTGGGGCTCCAGAAGTTGTTCAGAGTCCCCTTTTACCTCGTTTGGGGGGAATGTGGCGGCAGAGTGGCTTGGATGAGCTGTTTCTACTCCGCCATCTTGGCTCCGCCCCATGGAGCTTAAATTCTAATGGGAGAGGCAATGTGTACATATATCTATATATCTAAAGTAATTAGCACTTTCAGGGGGAAGAAACTAGGAGCTAAGGGAATCAGGAAAAGGTGTTTTACATGAGTTAGAGTTTGAACAGAGCTTCAGAGGAAAATCAGGATTCTAAGAGTTGGAGGCCAGAAGAAAATGCATTGAAGGTATGGCAGCCCTCCTGTCCAAAGGTGTGGTGAGAGGAGGTGGAATTTTGTGTGTGAGGAACTGTATAGAAGGCCCAATTTGGCAGGATTGTAGAGTGTGTGCAGGGAGGTAAGACTGGGAAAGTATGTTGTGAAGGGTTTGACATGCCACATACAAGAGTTTATACTTGATCTTAGAGATAACAGGGAGTTATTGAACTTTGTTGAGTTTATTGATCTTGATTACTAACTGGGAGGATTATGGGATTGTATCTGGTAGCCACTGGCTTGGTTGGCAGCCTCTCCTCCTTCCTTTATGTAATGTATTTACCTTAATGCCTCTCCTACCTTCTCACTGGTTTCAAAGCTTTAGGGCAATAAAAAATAGACCGTTCTGTAAGATGTTTGTAAATTCCTGGCCCATTTATATAAATCTTAAAAATCTCTTTCACACATTCCATCTGTAATGAAATAGTTTGGGGTGATACAAGTCATTAAGGACATTTAGTATGCATTTATTAAACACTTTGCTTAATGCTGCAGTGAACCCTGATTACTCTGAGTATACAGAATCTCCTACTCCTATTAAAGTGAATGGCCTTTGCAGAGGAATCTCAGGATGCTGGATTTGGGGATAGAAGGACCTTAGAAGCTATCAAGCCATCCATCCCTTTTATTTTACAGATGAGGCCCAGAGTGCTGTACCGACTTGTCTGGGATCACACAGCTGACAGAATTCAAGCTCAGGTCTTCTTGACTCTGAAACCAGCACTTTCTTCACTCTTCTACCCAGCTGCCTTGTTGAAAACTCCTTGACCCCTTCTCTCCACTTGTTTTTCCCAGTGTGATGTGAAATGAAAATCTTGGTTCATTTGGCTTTCATCAATCTAAAAAAATGTTATGAATCTGCTCTTTCCAGTTTCTTTCAAGTTGCATTCTCTCATCTCCCTTACTTATAGGAGATGGTCAGTAACTATTTGTTGAATGCACTGGTTTGGGACAATAAAAGGTCCTTGAAGAAGGGACAGTGGATTGTTAATTGGTGGAAGGGGGAGTGATGTCAGGTTTATACTCTGCCTTTGATTAGATTTAAAACAAAAGAAGGGGTAACTAGGTGGTGGGATGAATAGAGCACTGGCCCTTGAGTCATGAGGACCTGAATTCAAATCTGACCTCAGACACTTAACACTTACTAGCTCTGTGACCTTGAGCAAGTCACTTAACCCCAATTACCTTGCCTTCCCCCCTCCAAAAAAGGGGAAAAAAGAAGAGTCAGAGATGATGGGTTGTAAGAAAGAGTAGCTTTGTCTTCCCAATGGAACCTGTCTTCATGTTCATTTTGTCCCTTTGTTCTGGATGAGGATTGTGTCAGAGCAATCCATTTGTTCAGTCTTTGGATTAGAATGTAAGGAGACACTCAAAGACCATTAACAAAAAGTTTACTTAACATAGAAGGGATATTCAACAAGGATACAGCATCAGTTCAGATGAATATGACTCCCTTGCCTTTGTATTTCTTATGGCAGTCTGCCTGGTTAGAAGAAAATGGCAAGCCTGAGGATTCCTGACTCTTCTTGTGCTCTATTAACAGTTTATGCCATGGTCCCTTTGACCAGTGAAGCCACGGATAATTTCATTGCCTTATAACAAAAAACTAAAGTGACTTATTTGGAGCAGATATTGCTCCTACCACATCTCTTCTTAGAATTCACTGGCTGGTTATGTTCCAGATTAAGGCAGTTTTTATAAGTCATTTCCCCAGGTTTTATGGCAGTGTCCATTGGAATGATTTGATAAAAAGAATCCTCTTTAGAATCTGATTTTGGCTACCTTATCCTGACTGCCTCATTTTTTATAGATATTTGCCAGGATAGTATCAGTTTACTTGACTGAAATTTTACCTCCTCTGATGCTTGTGGCAGTATGGATAAGAATGCCAGCAAACTCTTTTATCTGTGACACTTAATACTGAGTATTCCCCATGTACGTATGGCGTCTTTGTGTACCTTGGTTACTTTCTACTGATTATCAAGGAACTTTTATTTAGAAAGGATGTGACTTGTTCCCAATGAGTTAGGACAATATGAGAAGATTTCCTTGAGTGTATGTAAAGAATATCACATATAACCTTAAGTGTCGTCAGCAAATGAACTTTTGTAATAGACACTTAACAGCACCTAGAAAAACAAATGACTCATTACTATCAGTCTTAAAGGGAAGAAATGTGGTTCTGTGGACAAAATGATGCATCTGGATCCAGTATATCTAAAAGACTTGAATTTGTGTCAAGACTGATTCTTCCTAGCCATGTGACCCTAAAGAAATCTCTTGACCTTTATGAGCTCCAATTTGTTTATTTGTTTAAAAAACAAAGCGAAGAAATAATGGACATGATAATACTTGTCTTTGTATCCTTTATTCTTGAAGAGGACCAAAATGACCTCACTATGCTAGAGTCAAGTTTCAGTGTGTCTGACTGTGGCTGATCAGACCAATATGAGCTCAGAATACTCTACCATGGGTCAGGTACAAGTAACCCATGTGAACATTTGGGGTGGATTCTCTCAGTTTACACATCCTTCATTTCCTTTGAGCTGTTTCAGTTCTGCTTTGGTCGTGGAGCACAGCACCTTCTCTGATGTGGGCATGCCATTACTTAACTTACAAGCAATATAGTTTTCACACTGTGCATGTAATATTCTTTTCTTTTTGAAAAGTAGAATTTGAAAGATCAGGAATTGGATAGACCCCTAGTTATATGAAAGAGAATGTATTTAACATGGCCTTGACTATACTAGATATCCCATAAGTGCCTGTTGAATTGAATTGAATTGAGTATACTAGGTACTTCATGAGTGCCTGTTCAATTAAACTTGCAAAAAATCTTTCCCTTATTCTCTTGTGGTGATAGTAAACTTTGGTGACAAGGTAAATTTTCCAACCTTTTCTAAAAGGTGTCGAATTTACCACAACAAATGACTGTATTGAACTGTGTTATATTATAGGGAGATTATATTTGTTGGACTTGTTTTGCCACACCTTGGATATTTGTTCAAGATCCTTCTATGGGGAATAATTAGTTGCCATTGTTTTCTCTCATGAGGATCATTCTTTCTGTTAAGTGATAGGCAGCAATTCAAACTGGGCTCCTTTTCTTTCCAGACTAGGATCAGGTAATGAAGCCCATCTCATTGACAGGTTGGATGCCAGCCTTCTATATTTCCCAACTTCACCTCAGCTTAAAGACAAGGAACAGAGGCTAGAATTGTATCTTCAGGTTCACAGATCAGTAGACAGAAATGATGGGTGTTGGAGGAGATGCTGTTGAATATTTGCGGAAATGGTGGGAAAGTCTGGAGGTCAGGAATGAAGTGAAGAGAGCTTGGATGATCTCTCCACTTCCTGGAATAGTGGTTCCAGCAAGGAACTTACCAATTGGAAGAGAAGCCTGTAGGGGAGGAGGGTGGGAGCTTGCAGAGGTGCTGGGATCTGCAGGGTGAGAAGACTGTGGTTACAGAGGCAGAAACATTCCAAGGGTCAGTAGCCAAGCCAGAGAGAAGTTGGAAGTTATCAATGCTCAATTTCTAGAATCTTGGCTTTTTAAAAATCTCAACTAAAATTATACCTTTATAGGAAGCATACCCTAACCCCTTTTCATTCCAGAGCTTTCTCTCTTTTAAAATTATTTCCTATTTATCCTGTATATAGCACTCTGTCTGTCTCTTTCTCTGTATTTTCATATTGTCTCCCCCATGAGATTGGGGGAGCTCCTTGAGGATAAGGATTAACTTTTTTTTCCCAAATGCTTTATTAACTTCTGGTTTACATCATTCATTTCCGTCAGATTTTGAGTTACAATTTTCCCCCATTTTCCCCCTATCACAACCCCAGAATAGCAGTCCCACAGGATATCCCCTCATCCAATCTGCTCTCTCCCATCTCTTCTGCCATACCCCCTTCCACTTTTTTAGTAGGGCAAGGTGAATCCCTGTGCTCTAATGCCTGCACATCTTATCTTCCAATTATATGTAAAATAGTATTAATAATAGTATTTATATGTATTTAAAGCATTTGATTTTAAAACTTTGAATGCCAGATTCATTCCCTTCCTCCCTTGTGACCCACCCTTACTGGGAAGATAAGCAATTCATTATATGTTGTACATGTGTAGCTATACAAAACATTACCATCATTACCATATATTGTAAAAGACTGACTATATTTCCCTTCCTCCTTTCCCACCTCCCACCTGGTCCACTTCCCACTTTGATCCTGTCCCTTTTCAAAAGTGGGTGCTTCCAACTTCCCTTCCCCCCAGCCTGCCTCCCACTCCCTTCCCCCCACTCTCCCACAGAGAGAGATATCCCATTTAGTATGTATGTCATTCTCTTCCTGAGCCAAATTCAATGAGAATAAGGTTTTGCCTTTTTGCCTTCCTGTTCTTCCCCTCCCCTGCAACCATTTTCCCTTGCCTCTTCTACATGAGATAGTTTACCCCTTTCTGTCTCTCTGCATCTCCTCTCATTATGTTCCCCTCTCACCTCTCAATTTCACCCCTTAAGTATCATCCCTTCCCATTAAATTCGACCTGTGCCCTCTATCTATGTATACCTGTAAACATATATACACACATTCATATATGTATTCATATGCCCATATACCCTTCCTCAGCTATTTTCATACTGAGAAAGGTTTCATCAGTTACAGTTTTTGTTTCTCCATGTAGGAATATAAAAAGTTTAACTTTGATAAGTTCCTTATGATTTATTTTCCATGTTTACTTTCTCAGGCATCTCTTGCTTCTTGTGTCTGAATGTCAAATTTTCTATTCAACTCTGGTTTTTTCCTCAAGAATGCTTGAAAGTCCTCTATTCCACTGAATGACCATAGTTTCCCCTGAATCATGATGCTCAGTTTTGCTGGGTAGGTGATTCTTGGTTTTAAGCCCAGCTCCTTTGCCTTCCAGAATATCATATTCCAGGCCCTTTGATCCCTCAGTGTAGAAGCTGCCAGATCCTGTGCTATCCTGATTTGTGTTTCCACAATATTGAAACTGTTTCTTCCTGGCTGCTTGTAATATTCTCTCATTGATCTGGGAATTCTGGAACCTGGCTATAATATTCCTAGGAGTTTTCTTTTTGGGATCTTTTTCAGGAGGTGACCTGTGGATTCTTTCAACCTCTTATTTTGCCGTCTGGTTCTAAAACATCAGGGCAACTTTCCTTGAGAATTTCTTGAAGGATGATTTCTAGATTCTTTCTTTAATCATGGTTTTCAGGTAGTCCAATAATTTTTAGATTATGTCTCCTAGATCTATTTTCCAGGTCAGTGGTTTTTCCCATGAGATATTTCACATTGCCTTCAATCCTTTCATTTGTTTGGATCTTCTTAATAGCATCTTGATTTCTCATAAAGTCACTAGCTTCCATTTGCTCCAGTCCAATTCTGAAGGAATGATTCTCCTCAGTGAGCTTTTGAGATTCTTTTTCCATCTGGAAAATTCGGCTTTTTAAGGCATTCTTGTCCTCATTGCCTTTTTGAGCCTCTTTTGCCATTTGAATTAGTCTATTTTTTAAGGTGTTATTTTCCTCAGTCAGGCTGTTGGCTCTCATTTCATACTTTTCTTGCATCTTTCTCATTTCTCTTCCCAATTTTCCCCCCACTTCTCTTATCTGTTTCTTAAGGTCCTCTATGGCCTGTAACCAGCTTGTATTTTCATTTGGGGCTTTTGGTGCAGGATTTCCTGACCTCACAGTCCCCCTCCTGTTCCATGCTTTGATCCTCTTTGCCCTCAAAATAGGAGTCCAATGTTGAATTTTTCTGTTTATTTTGTTTCCTTTGCCTAGGCATGTTGCCACTCAATTATTTGACTTTTGGACTTGTTGCCACAGTAGGACTCTGCCACTAGGCAGGGGAGCTTCCTTACCAAACATTGGGGTTTTCTCAACTTCCAGAGGTATTAGTTGGGTGGCCTCTCTGAAGCCTCCACACACTCTAGCAAGTTGGTCACACACCCCAAAACCTCCACCTCAGACTGCAGTCCAGATCCAAGAAGGGTAAAGCAAGAGCAATTACCCCCCAGACTGATTGCTGGATCCCCCTACAGTTCTCAGTCCAGGAGCTGAAGCTGCAATGTGGCAATGTGGTGTAAGCTGTGCAGGCTCCTCAGCTGCTTCTTGTCCCCAGGGGAAGAAGCTGATGCCTCTCCCAACCAGTACCAAAGTCCATAGGGCTTTGTCCTAGGCATCTATGTGTTGATAATTCTGGAAACGACCACAACTGCTGATGTTCTGGGGTCCCTCCAGCTGGCTGCTGGTCTGGCCACCCTCGGGCCAAAACCTCCAACTCATGTGGTCCTGCGCTCAGCTCCCAGAGTGCTGTGTTGGCTGCTTTCTCCAGGGCTCCCAGGCTGTCCTCAGCAGGAGGTTAGCTTCTCTGTGTCATTTTGTGGGTTCTGGAGCTCCAGAGGTTGTTCAGAGTCTCCCTTTTACATAATTTTGAAGTGGGGTAGGATGGAGCTCCAGGGAAGTATTGTTTCTACTCTGCCCTCTTGACTCCACTCCGCCTAAGGATTAACTTTTGCCTCTTTTGGTATCACTTGCACTTAACCCAGTGCCTGGCACATTGCTATTGTTGTTCAGTCATGTCTGATTCTTTGTTTCCCCATGGACCATAGTCCATTAATACTGTCACGGGGTTTTCTTGGCAAAGATACTGGAGTGGTTTGTCATTTTCTTCTCCAGTAGATTACTGCAAACAGAGGTTAAGTGACTTGCCCAGGGTCACACAGCTAGTAAGTATTTGAGACCAGATTTAAACTTGGGTATTTGTGATTCTGGACCTAGTCCTCTATCCATTGAGCCATCTAGCTGCTTCCTGGAACATATTAGGTACTTAATAAGTGTTTATTGATTGATCAGATTCATTCACTCATATTACCTTATAAATAACTGGGTTAGTGTATATATAATGTGTTAATAGTTATAATAAGCATCGGGTTCTTAACCTGGGGTATGTCAATTTAAAAATATTTTGATAATTTTATTTTATTGTAATTTGTTTTCTTGATAATCCTATGTATTTTGTTTTACATATTTAAATGATACATCTCTGGAGAGAAAACAAAAGATACTTATTCTAAAAAGGGGTCCATAGGTTTCACCAGGCTGCCAAAATTATACAAGATTCAAAAAATGTCAAGGGCCCTTGTCCTTGTGCTTATCAGTCATTTACTCCCTTGAAGTTTTATCAGGAAAGTCTTTGGTCCTTCATATCTTTTATATATTTGTGGGTCTGAGGTACTATGAATCATAACCTATTCACATTGTTTAATCTGGTGAGCTCACAATCTAATGGGGGAGACAATATACAAATACAGAGAGAGACAGAGATAGATTTAATCCCTTGTCCACAAAGTGTCTATTCAATGCCTTCTTATATGTCTTAGTATTTCTCTGACTCTCTATTTTTAAAAAGTCATGGCAGGACTTGACAGCTTTTCTGAAATGCTCTGTGTTCTAACACTTTCTGTCTAGAGTTAGGGATATTTTGGTGCCATAGGAAAAAATTCTAGGGGAGCAATTTTTCATTGCATTTTCATTAAGCTATGTGGTCTAGTCACATTTATAAAGTGGCCAAAGTGATAGAACATTAGTCTTGATTTCTAGAGTATTAGTTCTAAAGCTATAAAAGATCAACAAAGCCAAATTCATCAGACCCCTCTACTAGGGGGATATTTTAAGTCACTATTTTATAATTCTGTACCCCAGCCTGCTTTTTGATAACTATTCTATTTGATTTGGGTGAAAATCTCAGATCTTCACACTTTACTCATGAATTCATTCTGCTACAGTTTCAAATAAAAGTGGAGATATTTCCTATAGGGATTAAAATACTCATCCTAAGGAGAAATAGGGGAACTTTATATATGAATTTTTTTTTCTTTTTAAAAGTATCTCCAGTTGTGAGCTTCTTTTGGCAGATTTATGACCAGCTTATTCCTTCTGGAAATAGTGCCATTTCTTGTGAAAACCTGCCTTGGTTATTTGAGACCTGGAAGGTCTGAGTTCAAGTTATGCCTTTTATGTATGTTGGCTATCTGACTCTAGCCAAATCATTCAACCTCCCAGCACAATTCTCTTATCTTAAGTTGCAGAAAAGGTGCTGACTTGTGTTGGTTGAGGGAATTTCCTCATGTGGAAGTTCCCCATACTAGAGAATCTAGTCTGTATCCTTAAATTGTAGAGATGCATATATAGAAACTGTAGTGATATAAACATATATATGTGTTTATGTGTATATATGTGTATATATAATGTATATATGTGTATATATGTATATGCGTGTGTGTGTGTATATATATATATATATATATATATATATATATGCTACTTCAGGGATTGGTTTCAAGGAAGTTGAAGTAATATGTAAGAGTTAATAATGTAATAGCAAAATGTAATAGTTTTGTGGTATATATTATAATTTATTTGTATTATTTTGTAATTAATTATAACTAATTTGTAGTAATATTATAAATTATTTGGTTTGCATGCATTTGTCTTTGCTTATGATTTAGCACATAAAAATAGCTCAATGTACAGTGTCTGCAAGATAGTATATTGCTTATAACTTTATTTTTAAAAGGTATTATGTGAAAGATTGCTTCCCATCTCTAACAGGAAGAAAAATGCCATTTGAAATAACCGAGGTTCTATCTCCTATTCACTGAATCAGTAAAGATGATACAAAATAAAGAAAGGTCATGCTACAAGGGCTTCAGGAAGACAGGTAGATACTGTGACAAACTGGGAGTGGGCTAATGAATTGGTCCATCCATTCTGGAGAATAATTTGGAATTATGTGGGACAAAAATGGCCGAAATGACAAGAATGTCCATGTTCTTTGACTTGGAGAGCCTACTCTTGGGCAGAACACACCAGGAGATCAAAGGCAGAAAAGAAGGGTCTCAGTTATATGAAAATATTCATAGAACTTTTTGCTGTAGCAAAGACAAATGCCTATTGATTAGAGAACAGCTAAACAAGCGTATGAACATAATGAGGTATTATTGTATTTTAGAAAATTAGAAATGTGAAGAATTCAGAGAAACATGTCAAGATATCAAAGAACTGCTATTGTGAACAGATCCAGAAAAAATCAAAGCAAATGTCTGTACAATGAAAATGTAAAAAACAATAATAAAATAAAGGGGATTGTTGTTGGAATATCATCACCAATCTTGACTGTGCACTGATGATAAAATGTAGCATGCTTATTTTGTTAGAGTGGTGGTGCTGGTGCTGGGGGAAATGGCTGCCAATTGTGGCTTATACTGTCAGATAGGGTTGTGTTGGTTTATTTTATTGAATGTATGTCTGTTATAAAAAATTCTTTGTTATAAGGGAAATATGGGAGAGGAGGGAAGGAGGGAGCATTAAAAATAAACAGGATGTAAGAAGTGAGGTCAGCAATAAATCTTCTTTGAAAATAGACTCAATGGTGGGAGAAACAATTAAAATGTACTTGTGGGGTTTGGGGTGGGGAGGAAAGAGAAATCTTTTTTGAGTTATTTCTGGTCCTGTTAACAAAAAGCTTAGGTTGATAGCCACATTGGAACAGAGCTTCCATGTTTAAGAGGAGACCCATTTGCTCATTCTTCTATAAACTGTCATATGGAGCTCTAATGATTTCCATTCCCTTTTGGGACTTAGTGACCTTTTGTGTGTGCAGTATGTGCCATCTCTGATTATACGTTACTCTTTAACTCAATTCATCATGACTATTATGCCCTCACTGACCCCGATTTTTATATGTGGTTAATGTAGCTACATCTATGTTAGATGTAGATTTATACTTGGAGCAACATAATGCATGCCTGGGGCAACTAGGTGGCCAGGTGGATAGAGGGCTGGACTTCGAGTCAGGAAGATCTGAGTTTAAATCTGCCCTCAGATACTTCCTAGCTGTTGGATCCTGAGCAAGCCATTTAACTTCTGCTTGCCTCAGTTTCCTCATCTGTAAAATGGGATTAACAACACCTACCTCCCAGAATTGCTTTGAGGACCAAATGAGATGATGATTATATATGCTCAGCCCAGTGTCTGACATGTAGTAAGTGTGATATAGATGTTAGCTAGTATGATTAATGAATGTGATGATATTATTAATAATATAAAAATAATGTCACTTCCTCAGTGGTGAGGGCTGTTTTATTTTTGTTTTGTTTCCCTAATGCCTAGCACTGTGCCTTGGATATAGTAAGTGCTTTGTAAAATTTTTTGATTGATTTATTGCCTATTGAGTCACTCCAGGATTCAGGCTATAGGGCATAGTACAAATGAAAAACCATTTATTAAGCATATAAAATGTTCCAGGCACTTGGGATACAAATAAAAAATTATGACAGTTCTTGTCCTCAAAGAGCTTACATCCTGGTACAGGAAGACAATAAATTTAGTGGAGAGATGGCCAGAAAAGGTTATTTTTGTGTAGAAAGTCACTGGGATCAGTAGTGGAACCATATGGTAACTGATTTCTTTCCTTATCGTCGCTTCCTAGTGATTCTAATTTGGAGAGAGAAAAGGGAGAGATGGCTAGGGCTTGTTTCCCTGTCTTCCTCTCTGTATTTGACTAGGCTAATTTTATTGTATGTGTTTGTGTTCATTTCCCAAATAGCCAGTTGCACTTTTTAATTTTTTAACATTCTTATTTAGAGTTTCAAGTTCCAAATTCTATCCTTCCCTTTTTCCTTTTCTCTCCTCTCCCTGAGATGGTAAGCAATCAGATATAGGTTATCCATGTGCAATTAAGTCAAATATTTTCATATTAGTAATTTTGTACAAGAAGACTTGAATAAAAGAAAAAAAAGGAAAATAGCATGCTTTAGTCTATATTCAATCAATATTTATGCTATCATTACATTATTAAATAATATTGCTATTTTATTTTTGCTATTATTAAATTATTGAATAACATTCCTGGTGTTATTTTAATTTTGCTATTTGTCCATCCATCTATCCACCTGCCCATCCAGCCATCTGTCCATATAGTTATCTGTTCATCTATCCATCTGTCTATCACATTTCCCCAGTGTCCTACTCCAGCATCAAACTTAGGGCCATAACCCCTGTGGCTGCTCAGTAAATGTCATTGATTGCAGGAGAGGAAAGGGACCAGGTTAGATGCTCTCACAAGTCATTTTCTGTGGTTTCCATATTGTATGTAAGTGTTAACAAGACCCTTCTAGACCATGCTGATAGTGAAGGCACATCTTAATTCCCCTAGTGGTAATAAAACAAACCTGGAGGGCAGGATGATTTTCCTTTTTTAGCCCTCAGTGTATCTCATGCACAGTTTAGATATGAACTCAGGCTGTGCCTCTTTTGGGGTAGGAGGCACTCTTAATTCTCCTTTTAGTATATTTCATCTCATTATTGTTTGCACAAAGACCCAGCTCTGCAAACCACCCAGAAACCTTTCAGTTTGGCCTGAAGTTTTTTTTTTTTTTTTCATTCTGCCAATTGACTGGTACTGTCAGCTAATTGGACTGGAAATATAAAATGAAAGCTTTATTCTTTGGCTGCCAAGTCTCCGCGCTTGGCAGGGAGTGAGTGATGCCAGTATTTGTACCAGAAGTGTAATTGCTTGGAGTTCAGACCTGGAATTTAACAAAGAGACCTCACTCATAGTGGTCTTCCTCTGAGATCTTCACTCGCTGTTTTTCTTCAGCAGTTTCCTGGCAGAGTTTCGCTAGAAGTAGGGCCAATAAAAATGCTGGTGTTGTTAGGAAATACTGGGACTGTGTATTTTGCTTAGACCGGGAGTGGATTTGGGGGATTGAAAACTTAGTTGACATGTTATTCTCATCAAGGTTGCATCTAATTTTCTCTTTGTTTGGAATGGGGTGGGATCTGTTCTTCCTGGGGTGAAGATGCCCCATGTCACTTGTGACTTGGGCTCAGGGCATTCCTAGGAACGAGAGATGATGAAATAAATACACGAGTCCATTTTGTGTGATACTTATGAATGGGGAGAAAGACCATATTATGTGGAAGAGATTTGAGGAGTAGTAGGGCACACTGAAAAGTGTACTTGCTCATTGGTTCTGGAATCAGACGCCTGGGTTTAAATTCTATCTGTTTGAGAGCTTTTCCCTGGACCTCAGTTTCCTGATTTGTAGAATGGATATAGGATGATACTAAATAATTATAATTTACATAGTCCTTTAAAGTTCATCTCAACAAATCCTCACAACCCTGTAAAGTAGGTGCCATTGTTATTCCCATTTTTACAAATGCTTTATTAACTTCTGGTTTACATAATTCATTTCCACCAGATTATGAGTTACATTTCCCCCCCATTTTTTCCCTACCCACCGCCCCGGAGTAGCAGTCCCACTAGATATCCCCTCATCCAATCTGTTGTCTCCCTTATCTTCTCCCATACCCCCTTAGACTTTGCCATTAGGGCAAGGTGAATCTCTGAGCCCCACTGCCTGGACATCTTAGGAAACATTTAATTTTAAAACTTCGATTTTCAGATCCATTCCCTTCCTCCCTTGTCACCCACTCCCTCTGAGAAGATAAGCAATTCAGTATGTGTTGTACATGTATAGCTATGCAAAACATTACCATAGTAGATATATTGTAAAAGACTGTTTATATTTCCCTCCCACCCATCTCACCTCCCACCTGGTCCATTCCCTACTTTGATCCTGTCCCTCTTTGATAGTAGGTACTTCCAACCTCCCCTCCCACAAGAATGCCCTCCCCTCCATCATCCCTCCTCTCATCCCCCTTTCCCCTACTCAGGAGAGTGAATGAGGGTAAGATATTCCATTTAATATGTATGTGATTCTCTCCTTGAGCCAACTTCAATGAGAATATGCTTTTGCCTTTTTGCCTTCCTGTTCTTCCCCTCCCCTGCAACTACTTCCCCCCTCTACATGAGATAGTTTACCCTACCCTGTCTCTCCCCATCTCCTCTTGCCACTTTCCTCTCTCACCTCTTAACTTCAGCCCTTAAGAATCATCCCTTCCAGGGGCGGCTAGGTGGCGCAGTGAGTAGAGCATCGGCCCTGGAGTCAGAAGGACCTGAGTTCGGATCTGGCCTCAGACACTTAACACTCACACAAACAAAAATCTAGCCGTGTGACCTTGGGCAGGTTACTTAACTCCAATTGCCCTCCAAAAAAGCAAAAAAAAATCATCCCTTCCCATCAAATTTAACCTGTGCCCTCTATCCATGTACACCTGTAAACATATGCCCATATACCCTTCTTCAATTATTTTCATAATGAGAAAGGTTTCATCAGACATACTTATTGTTTTTCCATGTAGGAATGTAAATAGTTCAACTTTGATAAGTTCCTTTTGATTACCTTCTCAGGTATCTCTTGCTTCTTGCGTCTGGATGTCAAATTTTCTTTTCAACTCTGGTTTTTTCCTCAAGAATGCTTGAAAGTCCTCTATTCCACTGAATGACCATATTTTCCCCTGCAACAAGATGCTCAGTTTTGCTGGGTAGGTGACCTTTGGCTTCAATCCCAGCTCTTTTGCCCTCTGGAATATCATATTCCATGCCCTTTGATCCCTCACTGTAGAAGCTGCCAGGTCCTGGCTATTCTGATTGTGTTCCCACAATATTGAAATTGTTTCTTCCTGGCTGCTTTGAGTATTTTCTCCTTGATCTGGGAATTTCAGGACCTGGCTATAATAGTCCTAGGAGTTTTCTTTTTAGGATCTTTTTCAGGAGGTGATCAGTGGATTCTTTCAACCTCTGTTTTGCCCTCTAGGTCTAAAACATCAGGGCAATTTTCCTTGAGAATTTCTTTAAGGAAGATTTCTAGGTTCTTTCCTTGATCATGGCTTCCAGGTAGTCCAATAATTTTAAAATTATCTCTCCTGGATCTATTTTCCAGGTCAGTGGTTTTTCCCATGAGATATTTCACATTGCCTTCTATTCTTTCATTTGTTTGGATCTGTTTAATAGCATCTTGATTTCTCATAAAGTCACTAGCTTCCATTTGCTCCAGTCCAATTCTGAAGGAATGATTCTCCTCAGTGAGCTTTCGAGATTCTTTTTCCATCTGGCAAATTCAGCTTTTTAAGGCATTCTTCTCCTCATTGCCTTTCTGAGCCTCTTTTGCCATTTGAATTAGTCTATTTTTTAAGGTGTTATTTTTCTCAGTCAGGCTGTTGACTGTCATTTCATACTTTTCTTGCATCTTTCTCATTTCTCTTCCCAATTTTCCTCCACTTCTCTTATCTGCTTCTTAAGGTCCTCTATGGCCTGTAACCAGCTTGTATTTTCATTTGGGGCTTTTGGTGCAGGAGTTCTGACCTCACAGTCCTCCTCCATGCTTTGAGCCTCTTTGCCCCTAAAATAGGAGTCCAATGTTGAATTTTTCTGTATATTTTGTTTCTTTTGCCTAGGCATGTTGCCACTTAATTACTTGATTTTTGGGCTTGCTGCCACAGTAAGACTCTGGCACCAGAAAGGAGAGCTTCCACGTATGGTCTTCACAACTTCTGCCAGTTGGGTGGCCTCTGCAAAGCCTCCACCCGCTCTGGCAAATTGGATACCCACCCCAAACTTCCCCCCCAGACCACAATGCAGATCTAGGCAGTTTAAAGCAAAAGCGATTAACCCCCAGACTGATTGCTGAGTCTCCCTACAGTTCGCAGACCAGGAGCTAGAGCCGCCACTGACGTTGCAAAATGGCTTCTGTGCAGCTGTTTCTTCAGCAGCTTTTCGCCCCCAGTGGAGCAAGCTGACGCGTTCCCCAAATACTGGTCCCAAAGTCCATAGGGCACTAACCTCTCACTTTGTCCTAGGCATATCTGTGCTGATAATTCTGGAATTGCCACAGCTGCTGGTGTTCTGGGGTCCTTCCAGCCAGCTGCTGGCCCAACCGCCCTGGGGCTAAAACCGCGGCAGGCCTGGGCTTAGCTCCCAGAGCGCTGTGCTCTTGGTTCCCAGGGTGCTGTGCTGCCTGCTCTCAGAGCGCTGCGCTGGCTGCCCCCTGCAGGGCTTCTGGGCTGTCCTCAGCAGGAGGTTAGCTTCTCTGTGTCCTTCTGTGGGTCCTGGGGCTCCAGAAGTTGTTCAGAGTCCCCTTTTACATTATTTGGAAGTCGTGTGGGGCAGAGCACCTTGGAAGTGCTGTTTCTACTCTGCCATCTTGGCTCTGCCCCCATTATTTCCATTTTATAGGTGGGGAAACTGAGGCAGGATCTGATTCATGTCTTCTTGACTCCCAAGTCCAGCATCCCAGCTACCAGCACTCAGGTGGCTTGGATGTTCAGAAAAGACTGTATTTGGAAACAAGCTAAATCACTGTTTTCTCAGATCACTTTGAGTCAATAATGTCTTCAGACAAGGAAGATTTGAATTTGGGTCTTCCAAGCCTGCCTGTCCCTTTTGTCATGCTGCTATTCATTGCTAGGAAGGCAATCATGCTTGAAGACGTCTGTGTAAATAATATTTTGAGATCAGTGGGTCATTGGAGGCAAAGGACACTGCAAGAAATGCTGTGATTTTATGTTCAGGTTTTGTCTTATTTAAATTTCAGCCTTGGAAAAAATCCACTGGCTTTCCTGGAAGCCTATCCCAGCAACCCGCCATTTTTGAGAGCATTCGGAATAGCACTAATGTCTTGGAGTTATCTCTGAAACTCACATGTCAGTTTCCCTCCATGGTCCAGAGCTGAAAGCCATCACCAAGTTGGATCCCTGATGTAGGCAAGTTGGCCATCGGAGGTCGTTGACTGGTTTCTTAACTGACTCTCTACAAATACTCCTTTCTGCCTCTGTACCCTTGGTTGTGTTCACCTCTTCTTGCAATACCCTTTCTCTTTCAGCCTGCCTGTTATACAGTAAGCACTTAATAAATACTTGTTGATAGCTCTGCTAATGATGGACCCAGATCAGATAGCCTAGCATTTAGTTTGAGATGATTGCAGAATCTAATGACAGATAGGGTAGCTTTTTGGAGCCAAGATTTTGGGTAGGACATAAATTTTAAGAGACATGATCACAAACAATGCAAGGTTTTGAAAACAGCCACAGTAATTGCACCAAAGACTGTTGACCACATAGTTATCTCCTTACCCCCCCAAGCAAAGGACAGAAATTTCCTAACTGTCAAGGGTGGGTCAGTTAGGGGGTATGGTGCATAGAGTACTGGCCTTCGGTCTGAGTTCAAATCCAGCCTTGGGTACTAGCTGCCTTGGGCAAGTCACTTAACCCCAGCTGCCTCCCCCAGACTCCCCAAAAAATGAATGTCAAGGGTGATAGGTCATTTTAATTGGTGGAAATTTTGAGCTAAGTGCTCATCTTACTTGTTTTTGGAAAGTGAAATAAAATGACTGGCCGCTGCATTCCTCTGATACCAAGATGGCATGGAATTACCTTAGATTCTGAGGTCTCTGCCGGCGGAACACAAGATCTGGCAAGTTCCACCTTGCTGGAATCAATGAATAAATGAATTGGTGAATAGTCATTTCTTAAATACCTATAGTGCCCAGGTCCATGCTAGGTGCTGAGAAGACAAATTCAAAAATTGGGATAATTCCTACCCTCAAGGAACTTACATTCTAATTGAAACAATGGAGGAGTTTTTGTCTGAGCAATCACTGGGATTGAATGGAGCAGTCAATTGTCAGACCCTTTTCCAATAGCAGAGGTAGTACTGATTTGGTTACTGTTCTTAGGGTGGTATGTTAGCAAGGGAAGTAACAGAATGACTGGTGTGCTGAAGGATGACTGGATAGGGTGTTATTTTAATTTTATTTTTTGTCTTAGGACTTGTTCCAGTGTGAGAGAGAGATATCAAAACAGCACAACGTTATGTTTTTTTTTTTTAATAATCAGTTCTTCATTGAGGATAGCTCACTAGAAAAGTTGGAGGAGTGGTATGAAAGTAGGGGGCTTATCCATCAGAGGGGAGGAGAAGGGAGGATTTTTCAAGAGATGGTGGTTCTTCAAGTGGTCAGATGGGTTAGTCTGGTGGCTTGGGGTTCAGGGAGCCTCTCTTTGTATTAGGCAGGTAGGGTTCATGGACCTACTTGGGGTCTCATGCCTGGAACTAAGGGAAACCTGTGTTATTTGGGTGCTTAGAGCTTTTTTTAGCTTAGTCATGGCTCAGATAGGATTAGGGTAATGATTTTTGGTTTGGTCACTTCTAAGGGAAGAAGGGGACAACAAGGTGGTGTAGTAGATAGAGATCCAGGCCCGGAGTCAGGGAGACTTATATTCCTAAATTCAAATCTGGCCTCAGACAATTACTAGCCATATGACTATGGGCAAATCACTTAACCCTGTTAGCCTAAATTTCTTCATTTGTAAAATGGGGTGGAGAAGGAAATGGCAAACCACTCCAGTATCTCTACCAAGAAAACCTGAAATGGGGTTTCAACAAGTTGGAAAATGACTGAACAACACAAGAAAGGAAGGGCATCCTTAGGGTCAAGTGAATTAGGTGGGGTGGGAAAGGGGAGGCTTTGGGACCACTCTTTACGGATTTGTCCATCTTTTTCTTAAGGCAGACATGATATATGATCTAGGTCCAGCTACATATAGTTAGTTTTCACTTAGCCACACATCAGCATAAATCAGACCCAGGTAGAGTGCTCCTATGGCATGTGTGAATGCTTCTTCTTTGGAGGTCCTGGTCAGGAGGTCATTATTTCTGGCAGGGAGAGGGAGAGGTCCAAGGCAGATGGCAAAGTGCCCATGCTGGATAGAACCTGGTTTCTTGGTAGGTGGCTGGCTGGAAAGGCTTAGAGTCTGGTTCCAGCAAAAGTTTGAGCGTTTTCCAAGGAGCAGCATAGGTCAGGACAGAAAAGCTCAGGCCTAGTAGGCTGGCCATTTGGTGATGGATTTTTTGGCTAGGGTAACTCAGGAAGCAAAGGAAAATGCAAAATGGCACTGAGAGCTGTGTGACCTCTTCTCACTTCTGCAGAGATGGTGACACGGTGATGGTAGTAAAGAAAGCAGAGGGTGTTTTTTAAAGACCATTTGTAAACTGAGGGAAGAAGAGAAATAATGGAAACTGCCTGCTTGGAGCCTTCCCAATGTCTGAATTTCTTAAGGTAGAAATCTGAGGCAGACTATTTGCCCTGTTACATTGTCTTTAGTTACATTTTTGAAAACTTATGAGTATCTTTGTTTGTTTGATTGACACCTTTTGGTGTGAGGTCACAAAATTATGTTAGGCCTAGAGGTCTAGAAGTGAAGAGCCACCAAACATTTTGTAATCCATATTATATTTCTTACTATTTCCGTCCCTCTTCTTGACTTGGAAGTGATTCTAGGTTGTTGTTGTAGTTAAGTAATTTTCGGTCATGACTGACTCTCCATGGCCCCATTTGGGGTTTTCTTGGCATACACTGGAGAAGTTTGCCATTTCCTTTTCAAGCTCATTTTAAAGATGAAGGAACTGAGTCAAACAGGGTTAAATGACTTACCCAGGATCACACAGCTAGTAAGTACCTTGAGTCTGGATTTGAACTCAGGAATATGAGTCTTCCTGACTCCAGTCCCAGCACTCTTATCTACTGTGCTACCTAGCTGCCCTTTCTTGGGCACTGAATTCTAGGTACTAAAAGACTAGAATTGAAGAATACAAGTTCTGGTTATTTCTATAATGTTAGAAAGCCTCCAGGAATGGTTCTGTAACAGCCTATATCTACCATAGAAGATATAATCATAGATCATGATGGCTGATGCGTCTATTATGATCAGTAGGCTGCCACATGAATTATGGCAACCCATGAAACAAAGCATACTGGGAAATTGCCAATTAGGTACTTTCTACTGATATAGAATATCACAGTCTCTTGAGATTTCCAAATACCTACATAGCTTTCATCATCATTTCAGTCAAAAGAGTCATTCTGTTGATCCTGGAGAGGAACTGTTGCCTTATGAAAATTTTTTTTTTCCAATGAACAAAAATCCTTTTTCCCAGCCCCCATGAAAATGACAAAAAATTCAACCCAAACAAACCAAACCCCCCATTACAAATATGCATCATCCAATAAAACAAATTTCTGACCACATACAAAAGAAAAAAATATTATTTTTACTCTTCAAGTCAACAGACATTTATTGGTCATGTATTGCTTAGACAAAGCACTGTTTTAGGTATTGAGAACACAAAGACAAAAACAAGAGAGTCCTGGTCTTGGAACTCCCATTTTTTTGGGGGAATACAGGGTGATTTGAGGAGGGCCAAGGTGGGGCTTAATAGAAGCTTCATGGAATTGATCATCCCATAGGGATTTATTATGCCCCTACTATGTGTTAGGCACTGTCTTACGTGCTGAGCATCAAAGTATAAAAAATGAAAAATCCCTACTCATAAGAAGGTGATATTCTAATGGGAGAGATAACAAGAACTTATAAAATTATATATTCAAAATAATTAAATGCAAGGTTAGATTCAAGGTTAGATTGGGAGGGAGGGATGGACATTGACAGTTGGGGGAATCTGGAGGGATAGCTTTCTAGGCATGGGGACTGCTCTGCATAAATGCAGAAGGTACAAGGTGGGACATAAACTTTGGGGAATACTTGTGTAGCCCATTTTGACTGGATGGTCATCAGTTGATCTATGGGAGTAATTCAAAAGAAAGTTGTAGTGGTGGATTGGAGCCGTGTTAGAAGGACATGAAGAGTCAGGCTTGAGTGTGTGTTTTCTCTAGTGATAAAAGGGACTGAAGGTTACATACTCAGTCAGTCCATAACCATGATATGACACTTTACATTTTGCAAAGCACTTTAATATGTGATTTCTTTTGGTCCTTACAACACCCCAGTATATGGTAGGTGATATTATTTCACCAGTTTTATGGATGAGGAAACTGGGACAGACAGGGTGTAATGACTTAATGTTTGGCTCAGTTTCCTCATTTGTAAAATGAGCTGGAGAAGGTAATGGCAAACCACTTTGGTATCTTTGCCAAGAAAATCCCAAATGGGGTCATGAAGAGTTGAAAAGGACTGAACCACAGGAATCAGGTCCCTGCTATGAACATTTGTTCCTCTTTTAACCCAACATGTCTAGGCTATCAGAATTGGTTGGGACCATCAAGGCTATTTGTTCTTGTCAGTACCTGGGACAAATATCTCCTTTATAGTATCCCTAGCCCATGGTCATTGAGCCTCTCCCTGATTAATAATAATAGCCATTTATATAATCCTTTAAAATTTTTTTTGCAAAGTCTTTACAATTGTATTTCATTTTATCCCCCTGAAAACCCTGAGAGAGGTAGGTGCTACTGTTATCCCCATTTTACAGATAAAGAGACTGAGTCAGGCAGAGGTTAAGTGACTTGCACACAGTCACACAGCTAGTCATTTGGATCTTCCTGACTCCAGACCCAGCGCTATATCCACTGTCACTTAGTATTGTTCTTAAAGACCATTGGGTCTCAGAAACTCTACCTCCTGAGGCCATCCATTTCACATTTGGACCCCTCTAAATGTTAGGAAACACCACCTAAAGTCTTCCCAGGCAACTTCTGCCCATTGTTCCTAGTTCTGCCCTCTGGGGCTGAGTAGAAAACCTTGAATGTTAGATGCCCAGAATCAATTGAAAATGTATGGCAACCAATTCACCTCAAAAAACACCCAACAAAAGGCAAAAACTAGCATCAGGCACTTTCAGCAATAAACAGTTTTCTGAGTGACCTAACTTGTTTCCATGCCTCAGTCACTTCTGTTGAAATGAGGATAAAACACCTAAGCCAGCTCCTTTTCTGGGTTGTTGATACAGGAAGATCACAGTCTGAGCACACCCTGAACTTGCAGAGTTGTTGTTAGGTTGGAGGTTTCATTCTGACCTTCCCCGCTCTGTCTCCTCTGTGATGCACGTGCCTCAGTGCAGCTGTCCACACATGCACACACTTGCTGTTAGCCCATGACACTGATGAATTCAGCCCATTTTGGGGGGCCCCTTGTCTGTCAACAAAGCAAAGCAGCTTTGAGTTATGTACAGCAGCTGTTTGCACTATAACTTCTGCTGGCTCCATTTCCAAAGATGATGATTTTGCTGTCCCAGATTCAGCATTTTAGAGAGCTGGGGAGGAGGTCATTCACTGTTTGGAGGGTCAAAAGGCAGGAAATTCAATGAAGGCAATTTTGTGGCAGAGGGAAGTGGTTGAATCACATCTCAAATAGCCGATTTGCCCTCTTCTCTTTTAGTTGTCATTTAATGTATGGCATATATATATATTGCTTTTTGGAGGGGCAAGGGCAGGGCAATTTGGGTTAAGTGACTTGCCCAAGGTCACACAGCTATTAAGTGTTAAGTGTCTGAGGTCGGATTTGAACTCAGGTCTTCCTAACTCCAAGGCTGGTATTCTATTCACTGCACCACCTAGCTGCCCCTGCATATGGTTGATATTCTTGAAAGGAGAAAATTTATGCAGAGTCAATAGCTAGCTATCTTTTTTTTTTTTTACTTAAAGATCTGACCTGTGATTCATTTGTTTCAGTCATGTCTAACTCTTCATGACCCCATCTGAGGTTTTCTTGGCAAAGATACTAGCATAGTTTGCCATTACATTCTCCAGCTCATTTTACAAATGAGGAGACTGAGGCAGCCAGGGTAAAGTAACTTCTCCAGAGTCACACAGCTAGTAAATGAGACCAGATTTGAACTCAGGAAGATAAGCCTTCCTGACTCCAAGCCTGGTGCTATATCCACTAGGTCACTTAAGTGCCCCTGTAATTCATTAGTGTATTCAAAGTTGTTAGTCATCCTTTTGGCAACTTGTTTGTAACTCAGAGTGATGAGAGAGAGAGAGACAGAGAGAGAGACAGAGAGAGAGAGAGAGAGACAGAGACAGAGACAGAGAGAGAGAGACAGAGAGAGAGAGACAGAGAGGGAAAGATAGAGATAGAGAGACAGAGACAGACACATAGAGAGGCAGACAGAGAACATGCTTAGAGAGCTGTTCAGATGCACTGAGAGGTTTGACAGCTTGCTCATGGTCAGACACCTACTGTGTCAAGGCAGGACCTTGAATCCAGATCCTCTGTTATATTATTGCCTCTAATTTAAAATAAGAACAAAGCATTAAGCAATTAATCCCTAAGTTTTATGTAGACACTATGCAATAAGTTATAATAACTTTTAAAGAAAAAGCACATCTACAGAAATAATTTCCACAACTCCAGTTGAAAAATTTGAAAATTTTATTACACAGGTAAAATATGGAGTGTAATTACTTCTCAAAAATATTTTGATGCTGGGGATGTGGAGATTACTCTTGCCTGCCTCCCCCAAGGTCCAACACACATACTATCTATCTCCTGACTCTAGGCACTTTCACTGGTTATCTCCATGTTATCTCCATATCTTCCATGTCTGAAATTCTTCCCCCTCTTCGTCTTTGTCCCCTGGCTTCCTCCTAGCCCCAACAAAAATCCTACCTTCCACAGGAAACCTTTTCTGATCTTACTTAATTCTAGTGCCTTTCGTTGATTATTTCTAACTTATCCTGTCCGTATCTTGTTTGTATATAGTAGTTTGCATCTTCAAGGCATGGGCTGTCACTTTTTTTGTTGTTGTTGAGTCATTTTTTCAGTCTTTTTAAAAATCCTGTCTGACTGTCCCTTTTGCCTTTCTTTTTATCCCCTGCTCACAGTAGGCACTTAAAATGCTTATTGACAGACTATGTTTGTAGATTACATTTTTAGCATCAGACTCCCAATTTTATTCTTTGCATGTAAAGTAATTTAGTTCCATAAAGTTCAGTTTTTCATTTTTTCAGAGAGAACATGATTTTTAACCAAAGTTATGGACAGAAAAAAAAAAGTCCCATCAGTTTTTAAAGAGTATAACTTTCTCATTTGCAGTCTGAGAAGCCCTGAGAGCTAAAATTATACATTTAATCAATATTTAAAGTACAGTTACTACACTGTTCAGTTGAAATAATATGTAGTGACAGTTAATACAGCAGCTTTGAAAATGATGCTTTATTTCCCCCCAAAAATCCTTCCTGAGGGGAGGATTCATAAATTATTTACTGCATAGCACTAATTAAGTGTTACAGCAAGCACTTAGTTTGGGAAGGCAAATTGAAAGGTTTTTAGCTGGTTTCAAAATAATTGACATGAATATAATGCTTGAAAGTTGTGAAGGCATTTTACATGGGTAATGCCATTTGACAATTACAAAAAAGATCATTCCTGTTTTGTAGGTGATGAAACTGACACCATTGTGCCCTCTATTCAATGATGTGACTGTGGTCATACGTCTAGTCTTAGGTGGGATTTGAGCTAGGTCTCTCTTGACTCCCAAGTTTAGCAGTCTATATGCTATACGTCACTCAGCTTGTATTTTTTTTTGGGGGGGGGGCAGATGGTGTTGGCAGAGGACATATATATTGCTATGCTTAAGTAGATTTTTATTTATATTTATTAAATAGAAATTTAATACAGATCACATTTTCATGATTTATTATTTATCATGATTTTCTCAATTGAATTCCTCAATTAGTATTTCATTTGAAGACTTTCTTAGGAAGATGAATTTACTAAAGTGTTTTACTTTTAGAGATAGGATGGAGTGCCAGAACTATACTAATAACAGATAGAATATAACTTTTCTGTAAAGTTTTACCTGTTGAGGAAATCCAGTCTCTGTGTCTCTTATGAAGCTAGAAAAAGAACTGTGACATTTCCATACTGTCTTAGAAAATATTTGGCAGCTCATTCAGCAGAAAAGTAGCTCATTTTCTTTAAAATTAACATTAGATTATTGATTTGTGTGATGACAGTTAAGTTGAGGAATGTTTTTGGCATATTCGGTGCCCAGATGGAGAATTTTTTCTTCTAGTAGAATTTATTTGAACTACGAAATACTATTATAATACAATTGAAATTATTGAGAATTTGCAGTTTAATAAGAGATGTAGAACACGTGAATAGATACCCTTTGGAATGAGCACAGGTGTCTGAGACTTTATCAGTAAAATGAGAACAAAAATGAAATATATGGAATATTATTCACCCAAGTCAGGACACAAGAATTACCCTCCTCCTACCTGGAGGCTCCAATTGTGGACTCAGTTGGACTAGATTTATATCCTGGGGAAATACGACACCCTGAAGTGAGGGCATCAGGTTCTTCACATACTTTCTGACTCATTACATTCACACCCCAAAATAGAAAGAAATATGGGGAAAATTTTCTAAACAAAGCTTAAGTATGGTTCATGTCTAAGATGTCTCTTAAAAGGATGAACATGGGGCGGCTCGGTGGCGCAGTGAGTAGAGCATCGGCCCTGGAGTCAGAAGGACCTGAGTTCGGATCTGACCTCAGACACTTAATGCACAAACAAAAAAACCTAGCCGTGTGACCTTGGGCAAGTTACTTAACCCCAATTGCCCTCCAAAAAAAAAAAAGCTAAAAAAAAAAAAAAGGATGAACAAAGTTTATTTAATGTATAAAGCAGCAGACGTAGGTATAGGGCAGCTATTTATTTTGTCTATCAGAAAAGGAATACTGGAAACACAAAAACACTTAAGTGCACTTTAAAACATGACATATCCATTAATCCTGTTATCCCTTTTTTGGATATAGGAAAGACTCCTGGGAGATGTGTGCTTCTGTTGAATAAGCATTTTGCTTTCACCTCAGATTTGTACTATCCATCTGAGCAGCTCACTCATGGTCTGTATCTTTTGGCCAGCCAGTTGGCCATGGCTCCTCATATGTCGACATAAATGTTCCTGCAGAGCTGTAGTAAGCTCTTTGTGCTACCACCTCTCACTGACTCTGGACCTCTTATGCTTGTAGAGTAGTTTCCAGGACTGTCAACATCTGTCTTAGGGTGATTTTTGGTTATCTTAGCTGAGAAGACAAACAAAGAAGAAGCAGCTGGGACTTGAGGTTAGGTCACAAGATCACCTGGGCAATCACATTCTCTTGATGCCATGTGTGTTGCTGCTGGGGAGGGGTGTATGTGTATCTGCATTGGTAGTCCTAAATAGAGCTGGTAGAGACCTAAATAATACACTGAAAAGAAAGGAAGATATTGAGAACAGAAGTTTTTCCTTTCCAGTCTAGTAAGTGGGCTGCTTACTGGGCTCAGTTACTAATTGTCTTCAACACAATTTGTAGTGTCAGGGACTATAGGTACCAGTAAGGAGATTCTCTCATTATTCCAAAGGACAGATCCTTAAACATGTAATGAGAATATATTTCTGCCTTTGGATACAGAAAACGTACACTTAGTTCCATGGAAATGAGCCCTGTTACAGTAGATGGGGACAACTCCCTTGATTACTCCAATGACAGTGGGAAGAGTTCATATATTCAGTGTGGATCATTCAAAGGTATCATTTCTCTTCCCCTAGACCCACTGCCCCCAGTAGATTAGGTTGTATAGATTAACCAGAACACTTTATAGGTGGAAGATGCTTTTATGCATGTGTTATTTTGGTATTATGCTATAATTGATCTTATTTTCTTTAATTTCTTTAAATTTTTATAATGAACTGAATAAACATGATCATTTGATGATATAAAAATAGAAAAATATTTTATATAAGGGTGAACTTCTATTATGTAGTTTTAAAAAGTATGTATTAAATTTAATACAGTAACCAAAATTGCCTCCATTGTCATGTCTCCTTCCTTTTTTCTTTTGCACATCTTTCCTCTCTTTTTAAAATTCTGAATTGAACAAAGCCAAGTAAAATGGTCAGTCACTTCTATGTACCAGAGAGGATGGCACATGAATCGTAAATCTCTGCTGTGTTCTCAGTCAAGCAAAACAAATCCCCACATTGTCCACATTTGAAAATTTATGTCTTAGTCTGCAATTGGAGTCCATCACCTTTCTGTCAAGAGGTGGGTAGCATGCTCCATCCTGTGGAATTATTGTTGGGTTTTGCACTGATCAGAGTTCAAGCCTTTGCCACATTGTTGTTTTTATATAAATTATTTTCCTGGTTCTGTTCACTTAATCCTGTGTCAGTTCACAAAGTCTTGCCTGGTTTCTCAGAAACCATTCTTTTTGTAATTATGGTGCAATAATATTCCATTACATTTATATACCATAATCCAGTTGTTCCTCACTTATATGCACCCTCTTAGTTCACAGTTTTTTATGCTACAAAAAGAATTATAAGTATTTTTGTACTTATGTGTCTTTTTCTTCATTTTTTGACCTCATTTCTAAGATCTTTCTTTGATCTCTTTCTAAGATCTCTTTCTTTGATCTCTTTGTAAGATCTTATTTGGTAATGGTATCACTAGGTTAAAGGGTATGTAGAATTTAATAACTTTGCAGCAGTAGTTACAAATTACTTTCCAGAATGGCTGGACCAATTGACAGCTTCAACCAGTACTTGCAGTTTTGTACCAATTTTCCCTAAATCCTTTCAACAATGTTATTTTTCTTGTTTGTCATCTTTGAAAATCTGACGGGAGTGGCTAGGTGGCACAGTGAATAGAGCACTGGCCCTGGAGTCAGGAGGACGTGAGTTCAAATCCAGCCCCAGACACTCAACACTTATTAGCCATGTGACCTTGAGCAAGTCACTTAACCCCAAATGCCCTGCCCTCCCCCCTCCAAAAAGCAAAAAAATATTAAAAAAATGAAAATCTGATGGGTGTGAGATGGCCCTTCAGAATAACTTTAATTTGTATTTCTCTAATAATTAATGATTTGGAGCATTTTTCTTTTCTTTTACAATTAGATTTTTTTTTTTTCGTTATTAAGCATTTATTTTTTTTTCTCCTTCTTCCCCACTGAGGGGGAAAAAAAGAAAAATGAAACGCTTGAAAATACAAATAGTCAAACAAAACAACTTCCCATATTGGCTATATGTCACGTATCCATTTGGAGTTTATCGTATGTAGCAGTAAGCACCCCAGTGTTCCCAGGGTGACTGTCAGGTTCTTAGATCTGCTTTTCTAAAGGAAAGCAACTTGAAATGGGTTAACAATCTTGCTTTAATCAATCATACATATCATTTACCTAGTTCAGGGGAAAAAGGTCAGCCCCCCGAACTTCAGAGTATACAGACAGAAATATTTCAAGCAGACAGGCCTCCAACTGTCCAACCATTACATCCATACCAAATCACAGTTGCCAGAGAGGGAAACATCAACATCTGGGTTTTTCAAAGCCAGGGATCTCTCAACGGCTGCCCAGAGTCTCATCTAGTCAAATCACATACCATTTCTCAATGTGAGCCCCCAAACAAAGCCTCACAAAAGAGTTTATATAGCCTTCTCCTGACTCAGAGAGTGTAAGGACCTTCTTGACCCACTGCCCAATCAAAAATTATCTCCTGAAAAACAAGCCTCCCACCACAGGCTCCCAGTGCACTTAACCTAGGGGCAGGGAAGATCTTAAAAATTTACATTCCTTTAACATCCTGGCATATGGTTCAAGTTGTTGGTATGAACATAATTTCTACCAGATAGTTTTCCACTTTGCCTGACAGTGTTTAGTAGGGAGTCCTTACCACAGTAACTGGGGCCTTCAGGTTTATTGAGCGCTATTCTACTTTGTAAATATGTTTCTTATTTGGTGCATCTAGTATGTTACACTAATCAGTCTGTTTTAAAATTTTTATTTAGTACAGTTCATTTTGAAGATAATTGCTTTGTAGTATTGTTTGAGATCTTCCTTCTCACTCCCCCCCATTATTTCCTTTGAGATTCTTGACCTTTTTGTTCCTCCAGATGAATTTTGTTATTATAAGCAAATTAATTTAGGTGCTGTTGTCATTTTTATTATATTGGCTAGACCTATTCATAAACAATGAATATTTCTCCAGTTATTTAAAGTCTATCTTTATTTCTTTGAAGAATTCTTTGTACTCAGTTCCTGTGTGTGTCTGGCTAGATAGAGTCCCAAATACATTCCATAGTTCTTTTTAATAAAATTTCTCTTTTTATCCCTTTTCTGGTAGTATGTAGAAAAATTATGTATATCTTTATCCTGCAGCTTTACTGAATTCGTTAATTTTTCAATTAATTTTTTATCTGACTTTTTCAGTTCTCTAGATAGTCATCAAGCTATCAGCTTTAAGTGATAGTTTCCTTCCTTCTTTGCTTATGTTTATTCCTTGATTTCTTTTTCTTGTCTTAGGGTTGCAACTAGCATTTCTATCATTATGTTAAATAACCATGATATGATACATCCTTGCTTATCTTGTTAGAAAGGATTCTAACATTTTTTATTATGTATAATGTTGACTTTTGATTTTATGTGGACACATAACTATATTAAGAGAGGTCTATTTCTGTTTTCTAGTGTTTTAAATAATAATGGGTATTGGATTTTGTCAGAAGCTTTTCTGACACACACAAAGACATGTAAAATCATATGGTTTACATTATTTTTGCTATTAATAGACTCTCATAGTTATAAGTTTCCTTAGATTTAGCCAATCTGTTATAGCAGGAATTTTTTCAGTCTGCTCATAGTATATAACCTTTTAATAGTTATATACTTTGCTAATATTCAATTTAATATTTTGTATTGATTCACATTGGTTATATCTATCTATAATTTTCTTTTGTTGCTTCATTTCTTCCCCCTTTAGGTATCAAGACTGTTTGGATCACCGTATAACTGTAGGAGGATGTTTTTCCCTTTTTTTTTGCAAACAGTTCATATAATATTAAATTAATTTTTTTTTCTTTTTGGAGGGCAATTGGGGTTAAGTAACTTGCCCAAGGTCACATGGCTAGGTTTTTGTTAAGTTTCTGAGGCCAGATCCGAACTCAGGTCCTTCTGACTCCAGGGCCAGTGCTCTACTCACTGCACCACCTAGCTGCCCGAATTAATTTTTTCTAACATTTAATATAATTCACTTGTAAACCTATTGAACTTGAAGATTTTTTCTTTGGGAGTTCATTTAGTGCTTGTATAATTTATTTTTC
Source organism: Gymnobelideus leadbeateri (assembly GCA_011680675.1). Taxonomy (NCBI): domain Eukaryota; kingdom Metazoa; phylum Chordata; class Mammalia; order Diprotodontia; family Petauridae; genus Gymnobelideus; species Gymnobelideus leadbeateri. The sequence goes on along the minus strand of WOXC01005877.1, from coordinate 515,665 downwards.
AGATACTGGTTTATTTAAATAATCTCATTTTTCTATTAGGTATTTTATATTCTTGTAAATACTTATCCATTTCATATAAGATACAGTTTTTTCATATAATTGGGTAAAATAATTTCCGATAGTTTTCTTTATTTTCTCTTTAATGATTGTGAATTTCCTTTTCAATATTTGATGTAAAAATTTGATAAATCATATTTTCCCTTTTTTTTTTCCAAATTGTAAGAAATATACATTTGGGGATCACAGGACTTCTCAGGCAGGGTCAGGGGGGTAGCCTGGATGAGCTTCCACATCCACTACTCCCCTGGGTGCCTTTAGGAAGATCCATGTGGGATGCCCCTCAGCATGGCTGTGGGGATGACAGGACTTCTGGTAGGGTCAGGGAATTAACCTGGGATAAGCCTCTGTTGTCCACTGCTTCCCGGGGGAGCCCTTAGGAAGATCTACATGATGTATCCCTTAAAATGGCAAACCCCTTCTCACAGAAACAGAGTGTCCAGAAGAAGGTGTTCATTATTCTGGTGACACAGCCACACTGATACAGAAGAAGGAGTGAGGTTCTATAGTTCTGTCCTTTCTGGTAGACTTAGGTTAGTCAGATTCCTCACTTTATTTCCCTACATTTTCCTCTATATGCATGTGTGTGTGTGTGTGTGTGTGTGTGTGTGTGTGTGTGTGTGTATTTATGCAGATCACATGCAGATTACATAGGCATGGTAGTGAGGATACTTGAGACCTGACAGACCTGACCTTTTCTAAGGTCAGAACTGTGTGCCACACTCCCACCTTTCTAGTTCCCTCTGACCATTGTCATAGTTCTAGGAAGGCCAGGGTTTTAGTAAAATAAGATAAATGAGAGCTTTCCCATAGCTATTGATTATCTTCCGATAACTTTTGTGGGAGCAAAACAAGATACCACTATTTTCCCCTTTACAAATTGGAATATCTTTTTTTTTTAAAGTCCTATTTAAAAAAATCATGTCAGAGTGGGCTCTTTATTTTTTTATGGTCTTCCTTAATTTTCTCAAATTCTTCTTTGGTGTTTTATTGGTTTTACAAATTTTTTACTAATTTGTATTTTAAAAATTTTATGCCCAATTCATCTGTTATTTCTCTTTTTTTGTTAATAAAAGCATTGTGAGATATAAATTTTCTCCTAAGGACTGCTTTAGCTGAATTTCAAAAGTCTTAAATATGTTGTTCCATTGTTGTAATTTTCTTTGATGAAGTTTTCTATTATTACTTCTTTGAACTAACAACTATTTAGGATTAAGTTAGTCACTAATCTTAACCCTTTCTTCAAAGATACTTTATTGAAGATGATTTCAGTTAGTTAAGGATATGTTTATTGTTTCTGCTTTTCTGAGTTTTTTATGAAGTTTTTATGCCCCAATACATGGTCATTTTTATAAAGGTGTACTATGCATTGCTGATAAATATGTAAACTCCTTTTTGTTCCCATTCACAAATCATGAGAGATTCATCACCTCTTAACTTATCTAAGGTTCTAGATAGGTCTTCAACTTCATTCCAGTTTTCTTTATTTTATTTTTTGTTGCACTTGTCTAGGTCTTAAAAAGTTAGTTTTACTGCCAATTTCTCTTTTCAATTTGATTAGTTTTTCCTCTAAGTGTTTAGATGCTATGCCAATCAACGAATATATTTTAAGTATTAATATTGATTTGTCATATATGGAGCCTTTATGGTCATCTCTTTTTATCATGTTTTTTAACTGCAGTATTATCTGAAGTAATGATTGCTCTAGCTGCCTGAGTTCAGCAGAAGGGTAATCAGTTTTGGTCCAGCTCTTTGTTTAAACTTTGTGTTTCTTGTGAACAACACATTGTGGATTTTGCTTTCTTGTCCATTCTAGTGTTTTCTTCTGCTTTAGGGGTGAGTCTCGTTCATTCATAGTAGTTGTTTTCTTTTCCTCCTTTTTTTCTCCCAGCCACTCTTTACAAAGAAGATGGTGAAAGAAGAATTTGCCAAACAATTGAGGTTCCTCATTCGATTCTGTTGCCCTTCTTCTCTTCCCCTTGCCTCTGCACCTGATCACAGGATCTTTCTCTTTTTTTCTCTTCCTTCCTTTTTGGATGCTTTTAAAAAATCATACTCAAAATAATTCCTTCTATACCAATTTCATATTTCTAAAGCAAAAATGAGTCTTTGACAAAGGTTTTTGTATATCTATTGTTGTGATTATGTGATTTAGGATTATGTTTTTTGTATGATTAAATATATTCATTCTTCCCTAATGTTGGACTATCCTTGAATCTCTGTTATACACCTGTCTTTAACTGAATTATTTTTTGAATAAATTGCTATATCCTTTCTTGTCCAGGTTATATTAAAAAGTTTTGAATCAAGATTCATTGATCTATAGATTTCTTTCTTTTCTTTAGCCTTCTCTGTTTAGGTCTTAAGACTGTATTTGTCTCATCAAGGGAGAAGAGGAAAATTTGGATAGCAAAGGTAGTAATTGTTCTTTAAAGGTTTCATTGAATTCTCCTGTGAAACCATTTGGACCAGGACTTTTTTTCCTTTGGTATTTCTTTTACAACTTACTCAATTTCTTTTTTGGAGATCTCTGTTAAAGTCTTCATTTGGGGTTCTGTTCATCTATTTTTTTATTTTTGTAGATAACCCTCGATTTCTTTTCAATCACCAGTTTTCTTTTCTTGGCATAAGAGGGTATGATAAGTGTTAAGATCACAGATTTAGAGGTAGAAGGGACCTGGGAGGTCAGTAAATTCAGCCCTTCATTTTATAAATGAGGAAATGGGCCCATAGAGGCCAAGTTACTTGTCCATGATCTTGCAATCTAGTCTGTGCCTAAAATGGGCAACCTCTTGTATCAAGGCTTAGTGATATCCTCTGTGTGGGACAGAGTACTGCTGTGGCAAACTGATCCCTATTTCTCCCCCACTCCCATGCTGGACCTTTAGTACTACCTGACAGCATGCTTCAGGTGCTGCTGTTGCCTTGTTCTGAGACCTGCTGCTGCTATTTTTGGAGGTTTACTATTTGAGAATGAGAAAGGGGAATACATTACTTACAGTGGGATATGGTAAAAGGTGGGGGAGGCAGAACTAATTATAAAGAGATAGTCTATGCAATTTATTAGTTATATACTAAAGATTATTTGAGCTCTAGACATTTCTTTTTATTGACTTGTGTGGAAGAAAAAAAAAGATAAGGGCTCCCAAAGCTCCTAGCTTGTAGGAAAAGAAATTGCTTCTTTTGCTTTTGGATTAACTGGGCTGACATTGAACCCTGACCTGAGCAGAGGAGTGAGCTGTATATATGTGTTGAGATGACTTCAAGCCATCTGTCCTTTGGACACTAGAGAACTCCTGGGCCCTCCTGACCCTATTTGCTTCATCTGGTGCTTTCATCTTTGGTTGGGTCTTTCTTAAGAGACCAGAGCTTGGCTAGAACTAAATTAGCAGGAAATATTCTGTTCCAAGGTGGACTTGGTGCAATGTTTAAAGATTAAACCTTGTTTTTACCTTTTTCATCATAGTGATTTAACAACAACACCCCCACCAATAGCACCAATAACAATTAGCATTTCTATAATGCATTAAGGTTTGTAAAGCACTTACAAATATCTCATTTTTATCCTTACAACAACTCTGGGAGATAGGTACTCTTTTTTTTTTTTTTAAAGCAATTGGGGTTAAGTAACTTGCTCAAGGTTACACGGCTAGTCATTTTTTGTGTGTGGGTGCTCATTTTCGGAGGCCGGATTCGATCTCGGGTCATCCCAACTCCAAGGCCAGCATTCTTACTCACTGCACCACCTAGCCGCCCCTAGATAGGTACTCTTAAATACCCTACTTTTACAGATGAGGAAACCAAGGCACAGAGCTCAAGTGACTTGCCCAAGATCACTTAGTAATTGTCTGTGGCTGGATTTGAACCAAGGACTTACTGACTCTTAAGTCCAAAACTCTGATGTGCAAGGACACAACAAAAGTAGATAGCAGGTAATGAATCAGATCAATATAAAGCAAAGGTTCTTAAACATTTATGTTCCTTGGACCTCTTTGACAGTCTGGTAGATATCTATGATACTCTTTCCAGATTTTTTTGGAGACTATTTCTCCCTATATTACCCAGGCTGGAAGTGACATATCGGTCCCATCCCACTGTAGGTCAGTATGTGGAAGCTTTGATTTGTTCTGTTTCTGATGTGGACAAGCTTGTTTCTCTATAGGCAGCCTGTTAATCTCTTGCTCTTGGGGGCTTACTGTGGACTCCTGATCAGCTTGACCTTTAATGAAGCTCAAAATTCCCAAGTTCAAGTAATCTACCAGCCTCATCCTTACTGGTAATAGGAGTTGCAGGCGATTGCCATCTGATCCAACTAATAATAATGTTTTTAAAGTTTTAGAGTCTATAACTCTATAAGGAAAGTCTATAAGGAAACCAGTTATAGTGAAAGTTATAAAAATATTTAACAAGATAAGTGAGTTTCTGGATCTCAGGTTATCTGATATGGACATATATGCTACACAGTGAGAGAAACAAATAGAATGGGTGTTGTATGTAAGAAAACCAATTTTCTTGACATCATGTTTCCTTTGCTTGAGTTTTTTAGTGTCTCAAAGACATTGTTGATTTGATAATGCAAAAACTGGTGCCTGTGCATGTCATTGATCATATTCCAATTCTGTGACATTTGAAAAGAATATGAACAATTTTGTTTCTTAGAATCACTCTCATCTCTTTCTCACTTAAAAGTCATACACCTCTTACCCCACTCCTTTGGTAGAGGTAGAAAGTGCATGGTGTAGTATGTTGTCCATATTTTCAGACTGGTATTGATCAATTTTGCTGATCTTTTTTTTCTCTTTGTAAGATCTAACTTTCCTGAGATGGATTGCTGATTTTATTGACTTGGTGGGGAATTAAACACTGCTAAACAAATAGCACAAGTGCTTATGATTTATTGTTATTTTTTTTTGCCTTTTAATTTAGTTAGCCCCTCCTGTGATCCTGCTGCACCCATACTCTGAATGATTGGTTTTTAATTCAGAACTTATGTTTCTTTGCAGGATGACACTGTTTGGAAGCCTGATTCATGCCAGGATTGTCGTTGCCATGGTGACATTGTCGTCTGCAGGCCTGTTGTTTGCAAAAACCCTCAGTGTGACTTTGAGAAGGTAAGATAGCCACTTTATATCTAAAATACTGTCTGAATCATCAGTGTTTTTGATTTGATTTTTCTCGGGTTTGAGATTCTTTCCAGGCCCTGATCCATTTCTCACTACATTGTGTGGGGATGTTGTACAATGTTAATATTTATATTTCTTTTGAATTCCAGTCCTTTATATGATTTAGTGATTTTTGAGGCAGGGTGAACCTGCAGTGGCTTTTGAAGTAGTAAGCAATTGTCCTTGGCCACTTCTTGTTTTATTAAGAATTAACAAAGTATCTTTCCTAATCATGAGAATGAGACCCTTTGCCATAGTCTCTGGTAAGCAATTAAAGATGATTGCCACCTAAGCTGATTCTGTTCTTTAAACCACTGTGTTTTGAAGAGTTTAATATGGATTAAACTGGATTCCTAAGATTTATATGTTGAATCTTTTTTTTTCTATCTTTGTAATATCTCCTCAGTACTGTTGCTCACCTCTCACTTGCAGGTTTGCTGGTGCTGGTAGCTTCTAGGGTTATAATTCTCTAGGTGTTTACTGGTACATGAGCCCCCATCAGTGTGCTTCTCATTAAGAGTCAGCCAATAGCCACGATTAGTTTGCAGCATTGAAATTTACTGTTGTGATCTAGTAACAAACAGTAGCTACAAAATATTCTTTCTATCAAAATGAGTTGCTTTCTCTTTGAGATACATGCAACATCTGTAGGAAGAGTGGACTCAGACTTAAGAGTATAGTAGTTATGATATATGTATAGAATACATATAGAGTAAAAGTAACTCTAACTTCCTGGTGCTGTAGAACTTGGAAGTTCTTTCACTTTCTGTAGAGTTCTCAGAAGACTCCAGTTGGGTATTATGTCTCAGCTGGACAGATTTCACAATTGGGTTCAAAGATTCTGCTCTGTTGTGTAGTTACCCTTCTTCTATGCTGCCAGTAGTCTTGGTTCTCAGATTTGCCTTCTCCATGGAATATTTGGTTGTCTGTGTCTGTTTGCCCCTTAATGACACCTTTAAAGAAAATCCCAGTCAATACAGTAGTATGAAAGGTTTTAGGCATATCCCTCTTCCATGTTGAATACCTACTAATGATGAAGAAGAATGCAAAATTAAATTCCTAATTCATGCAGTTGTCCTACTGTGGTGCTTCAGTTCACAAAATAAAATGGCACCACTAAATGGGACCTTAGAAATATTTGCTTTAAGGGTGGCTAGGTGGTACAGTGAATAGAGCACCAGCCCTGGAGTCAGGAGGACCTGAGTTCAAATGTGGCCTCAGACACTTAACACTTACAATCCATGTGGCCTTGGGCAAGTCACTTGACCCCAATTGCCCTGCCCTCCCTCTCCAAAAAAGAAAGGAAAAAAAAAACTTAAAAAAAGGAATGTTTGCTTTAGGGATTAAGGCTTCTTTTGGGAGATTGTGCAAAGGAATGATGAGGAGTCGGTGGGGAGGAAGACTGGAATGTGATGCCCTGGTTTATGAATCTAAGACATGTGTCAACTCTGGGGAGTAGAGATCTTCCTGGTAAACTACTGCACAGTGAAGCTGACAGACAATCAAAATGTGAGCAAGGGTCTGGGAATGCCCCAAGACACCAGACTGCAAAGCTTTCATAGCCACAGAGCAGTATAGGCTGCACAGTACAATTTGCTTCTTAGTACCCTGTGTGGGATTAGTGATGGTATGGTATAGTATCCAGTTTCACAGCTTTAACTTTTGACCTTTCCTCCACATGAAAGTGTCTTCAAGGGACAGCCATCTTTTGGCATCTCCCCTTCACTTTTTGGATAGCATCACTTCTTGCAGTCCTTCATTAGCTCTCTGTGCAGGCATCTGCAGAACATTGAAGTTGGTTCATTGAAGCAAAGGCAGGTTGGCTTGGTAACATGTAATTCATGTATGCTGCAGGCATACAGTTTAGTAAAAGTCATAGATTCTCAGCAGTATCTAGTGTCTGCTCATAATCTACCTGTTTGAGTGTTATGTATGGCTTTTATTCCTTCTTAATGATCAACATCACTTTGGTATCATTGTGACCTTCAGAACAGGGGATTTAAAACCACATTAGTCTTCTTGGGCCATATGTACTGGAATTCATAGTTGGCTAGTGTTACTCTGGGAATTGGTTAGGCTATGTCAGTGGATTATGGTTGACCCGTACTTGCAACTTCACCCTGTACGCTTTGTCTTTTAATTTCTCAGTAACCACCCATGTCAAAATGAAGAATGTCAGTGGGGTAATGGGTCTTGTTGGTGATCAAACCTCTCAGGCACATTTAGCTGGTTCCTAGCAATCATCATTCTCTTGGTACAAGATGATTCCCAAACCTTCCAAGCTGGCATTTATTCGTATATAGGACAAAGGGTTTGTTTTGATCTTTGTAGAACAGCACAGGTGCATATGTGAGGCAAATGGCCAAGTCTCTCCACTTGTCTCCAAAGTGCTTTTGTGGTTTTAAGACAACTTTGCATTTCTTGCCCTTTCATCTTCTGTTCCTTTTCAGTCATTCATGCCTGAATGAGGACATTTGATGGTTTAGCAGTAGTGGCATAACTTCTAACAAATTTTCAATAATCACCAAATCTTAGAAAAGTCCTTAAATTTTAAAGAACACATGGTTGGTCCTTACACTTTTTGAGATCCTATGTTACCCACCTGTTTAACAGAGGCTCTACATAAGAGGCACTAGAGAATTGGAAGTTTCAGACCACTTTCTTTTAGCCAGTTCAATCCTTTTATCAGTGTTTACTCATGTTTTTTCAACATTTCCCCAGAGACAGTGATGTCTTTAAGGTATACCAACATTTACAGGTGGTTCAGGTCTAATTTATTATCTGATCATAAGATCCTAGTGTCAGGCACACCTTTCCCCCCTCCCATCCCCCCCCCGCCTTCCCGCCCCAATGCCTTGGAGTAGGCTCTCAAACAAATGAAATATTTCTGGGCAGGTCAAAGCAGTCTTCTCCTTGTCCTCCACTGTCATAGTAATCTGAAGATAGTCCCATGTAATACTGAGAACCATTGGCTGCCTACCAGACAATCTAGGGCATTTTGAGATCTAGGCATGATATACTGGTTCAGAGTCCATTAATCAATACTAGTTGTGTCAAACTCAATTGGAAATGGGGACCACTGAACCATATATAAGTATAACTATGGACTGCATATTGGCTTAGAAAGTCATATGTTAACATTATCTATATTTCTATTGTATATTTTTGTTAAGTATTCCACAGTTACATTTTAATCTGGTCTGGACAGTACTGGAAGTGTTGTCCTTCATGCAGCTCATGAATATGTGTTTGACAACCCTGGTCTACACATATTCATTGTTCCATTCTTCTTCAGAATTACTACTGTGGGTAGTACATATTGGACTATCTGATGATGCTATCAGTCAGCAGCTTCCTGAAATGGTCTCTGAGGCCATCCATTGCAAGGAGTTTTTCTAGATTGTTTCTGGAGTGATCCAGAATTACAAGCTGGACCTTGTGAGCTACTCCTTAGGAACTCCTTACTCATACCGTGAGAGCACAGTTGTTCCCTGGCTGAGTTTCTGCCATTATCACTTTTTCCATTTTTGGGGAATCCCCAAAGTCAGATATTCTCAGGATCCATTTCAGAAGTTGAGGGAACAGTGTTCTTATGCTATTCCCTGTCATTCCTTGACTCTCTCCTCCTACATGCTTCTGCATAGCCATGTGGATGGTCAAAAGTGTGCAAGTATTGAACTCTTACAATATTCTGCTAATATCTTGAATAAAGTGGAATGACACTGCACTGACATTGGGATCTGGTGCCCTAGAGCCAAGAGTATACACTACCTTGTCTTGTTACTTTTTGCTGGGAGAAATGGGATGTTATGACCACTGGTTACCATATTGTCTGAGTTTGTTCTGTAGATTCTGTACCAGTGGAGCTGTTCCCTTTCTTAATTTCCACAAGGTATAGATGAGTAGATGGTTCTGAGGTAGATATGGTTTCATGTCTGTGAGAGAGAACCTCTTGTAAGGTCTTTTCTATTAGTTTATGTTTTCACATTCTCTTTTCAGTTATTTTATATCTGTATGCACACATATGTATATAGTAGCTGTTAACATTTATATGTTTACTATGTGCCAGGCAAGAACCACACTCATGTTTCCACGGTTGAGCAATAATGCCAATGTCTAATCAATATTCAGAGGGTAGCTCACTACTGACTAAATAAGTTAGCCAAACTCTTGTTGTTGTTTTTTTGTTTTGTTTTGTTTTGTTTTTTTTTTGGAAGGCAATTGGGGTTAAGTAACTTGCCCAAGGTCACACGGCTAGGTTTTTGTTTGTGTGTGCATTAAGTGTCTGAGGTCAGTTGACTCCAGGGCTGACACTCTACTCACTGTGCCACCTAGCCGCCCCATTGGCCAAACTCTTAACAATGGATATTTAGTGAGAATCACCAGCAGTAATAGTAGCAGCAAGTATCAGTAATATTAATTTTCACCAGGTTTTCAACAAGGTGAACACAAAAGCAAATAATTGTAACAATAATGCCATTCCTTTTGCATATCGGCAGGCAACATTATATAATAGTCACTGTTTATTTTGGCATCATCAGATAATAAGCAGATGCAACAAAGATGTGTGATACATTCAGACTTCCTACATTGTTATTTTTTGTAAAGCTGCTATATACAACTGTGAAGTATGTTTATTCCTTTCTGTTTCCATTAATCACCAGAGATCTAGATTATCCAACTTTTCTATAACTTTATTCAGGCTCTTAACTTTTCTTGTTAATCTTTTGGTTTGATTTGTCTGGGTTTGAGAAGGATACATTGATATCTCCACCTGTTTTAGTGCAAACTTCATGTAAATTAATTTTTCCTTTAAATATTTAGATGCTATGCTATTAGATGCAGACATATAAAATATTGACATTAATCTATGGTGCCTTTAAACATAATGTAGTTTTATTGTTTATTTCTTTTAAATCAAATCTACTTTAACTATTGCTTTATCTGAAGTCATGTTTGCTACCAATTGGAGATATTATGGAGCTAGATTTGGCTAAGAATTGATTAATGTGAGCTAAATGAGGATTAGCAGTTGTGAATGACCACTGATGTCACAATTCTGCATGGATGAAAAGAGATGGTACTCTCAGTAGAAAAAGGTAGCTCAGAGTAGGGGTGAGGTTTTTTTTTTTTTTTGGTGGTAGTGGTAGGGATGATAATGTGTTCAGCTTTGAACTTCTTGAGGTTGAGCTGTCTGTGGTGCATTATAGCTTGATGTGTTCATTTGGCATTTAGTGTTAGGTTATTTGATCTCATCAGTGACTAGGAATGGATGTGTAGATCTGAAAGTCATTAGAAAAGAGGTAATAGTTAAACTCTGAGGAGCTATTGAGGCCACAAAAGGGAGGGTGGCGATAGACTAGAATAGAGTCCAGGACAGAGCCTTAAGGGGAGTCTATTGTTAGAAGTTGTGATGTGGCTGATGATTCAGGAAAGAGGACTGAGGAATGGTCAGCCAGGCAGGATAATAACCAATATGGAAGAGAGATTCATTTCTAGTATCATCTAGAGTTTTTCATTGGGAAAATATTCTTCTCCTCATGGAAACATTTTTTTTTATTTTAAAAGGATTATTTCCTTTTTATCTCTTCACCAAGCTAATAACTCTAAGTTTAGTTCCCTCTGGATGATCTGTATATCTTGTGCACTTGGTAAATTAATTTGGGCAAAATTTTAGTACCACTTTTCATTACCTAACTTCATGGTGAGGTAATGCACATAATCATATACCTGTAGAAGTCTCCTATGAATATAGCATCATTTAAGAACAGTTACTATTCTTTATTTTTTTTTCATTTTACTTTCCAGTAGAAAATAATTTATTTTTTTCTCTTATAGAAAAATAATGTAAGGGGCAGCTAGGTGGTACAGTGGATAGAGCACTGGCCCTGGAGTCAGGAAGACCAGAGTTCAAATCCAGCCTTAGACACTTGTTAACTGTGTGACCCTGAATTGCCTAGTGAAAGAAAAAGAAAACGTAAAGACTTGTAACAAATAAATATAATCAAACAAAGCCCATTTCCACAGCATCCATGTTCAGAAATGTATGACTTGTTCTGTGCCTTAAATCCATCACTTACCTGTGGAGGTGGGTAGTATGGGTCATCTTGAATTATTGTAGGCTATCACACTGATCAGAGTTCTCAAGTCTTTTAAAGTTTGCCTTTATGATATTGTTATTCTTTTATAAATTGTTCTACTGGTCCTGCTCACTTTATTCTGCATCTGTTCATATAAGCATTTCCAGATTTCTCTGAACTCATCCATACCATATGGGATATGGAACGTAGGAATATTACTATTCCATTAGAATTGAGTGTGGCATTTTCAAAGAAATACCCTCCCCAAAAGTAGCAAAATGATTTTAAAAATTAAATTTATACTCCTGCTAATTGCTTTCTATTTTGGCCTTTGCCATGTAGGCATGTAAGAAACTCGTGGTTCAGGCAGAGCCTTGTGACAGAATTGGTTTTTCCTACATCCTGTCTCTCTTTTTGCCTGGGTATATAAATGAGGATGAGGCGAGCCATTTAATCTTAAAAGACAGATTTGTTTTCTTTGCCCTTTATGTCCCATAAGCAGCATAATGGATGCTTACAAATGATGACTGGAAAGGCAGGTTAATATGAAATGCAATAGACCAGCAATATTGTCCTTAGAGTTTATGTGTTTTTAAAGGAGCAACCTAATGAGGCAGTCTATTTTTTTCTGTAAGGGTAACTCACCTCAGAAGGGAAAGACTCATTTCATTACTTGGTGAAATTCTTACAAGATTGAGAGCATACTCCCTGACACAAGGTTCAATGAAGAATTCTGCCTCCTTATTTTTAAATTTAAAAAATTTAATGAACTGTTTTTAAAAATACTTAGGGAGAAGTGCTTCAAATAGCTGCCAACCAGTGCTGCCCGGAGTGTGTGTTGAGAACCAAAGGACTGTGCCACCATGAAGGGAAGACCCATGGGGTAAGTGCTGTCCAGCAGTTGGGTTGTTTTCTGATATTATAGTTCAGCATGGAAAGAGGGATAGATGTTCACACAGAGTTCATGAAGGTGTCATGGTATAAGTCAAAAATGCTAGACTTGTTTTGAGGAAATTTAGGTTCAAATTCTACTTTGGTTACTTATGAACTGGGCAACCATGGCCAAATACATGAACTTCTCTGAACCTTACTTTTTTCATCTGTGGAATGGGGGAATCATAATAAATGTCCTTGCCTCAGATTGTCAGCAGAAAGCACTTTCCAAACCTTAAGGCATTGTATAAATGTGAATTATATTAGGTTGATGAGGGTAACTTTCTTTTTTGTCTTAAGTTAGAGTATCTATGAAGAACTTGCATTTCCAGGCTGGATCTTCAGGTTTTTGGAGAACAGTCTTCAGAATGATAAGGTTTTGTTTATTCTATTGGCATTCTCTATCATGCCTCCAAGTTGAATTATCTTTTTGGCTAGTAAGTGATTTGGGATTGTCAAGTGGGGAAGAGACAGTGATGTTTGAGGTTGCTTGGATGTTGTCCCAGGGTTTTTTATCTTTTTTAATTTCATAGGCAGGCCCTTTTGGATCCAATTTTACAAATGTAAAAAAATGAAAGAAAGACTTTTTTTGTAAGAGCTTATGATAAAAATCGCATGTAAATGGTATGGATCCTTCACTACGCTCCAAGCAGGTCAGAAGCAGGAAGGCTGCACATATGCCAAAGTCTTCATGTTAGCACTTTTTGTAGTTGTAAAAAGCTAGAAAGAAGTAGATGGATGCCCATCAGAGGTGCAGTGTCTGTACTGTGATCATGAATGTAATGGAATATAATAACCGTTTAAGATATAATGAGCATGAGGAATTCAGAGACAAATAGAAAGACTTATGCAATCTAATGAAGAATCAATTAAATAGAATCAGAAAAACAGTGACTATAAAAGTACATATGGGTTAAAAAAAACAAAACCAAAATGACTACTACTTCTTTTTTTTTTTTTTTTTGCATTTTGGAGGGGAATAGGTAGAGCAGTTGGGGTTAAGTGACTTGCCCAAGGTCACATGGCTATTTTTTGTGTTAAGTGTCTGAGGCTGGATTTGAACTCAGGTCCTCCTGACTCCAGGGCCGGTGCTCTATTCACGGAGCCACCTAGCTGCCCCCAAACCAAAACTTCTTGGATGTCTCCAAATCATAATACCAAACCTCCAGCCATGGTTCTCTCCCTTTTCCCTATCCCCCGAGCTTGGACATTGTTTTAGACTCAGGTAGGTGAGCTTTTGCCTTATATTACCTGGATTCAGGCCTTCTCCTCACTGCCTGGCCATCTTTGAACCTTGTCTGAGCCTGTGTGCATATCTTCATCCCCTGCTTCTTCTTAATTCTCCTCTGTGTGTTGTCTTCACCCATTGAATGTAAGTTCCTTGAGGGCAGGGACTGCCTTGCTTGCCTGCATTTGTATTTCTGTGGTGCCTGGAATATAGTAAGCACTTTATAAATGCAGCTAATGAAATAGATATATCTATTATACCTATTATTTTATATGTAATGTATCTAATGAAATAGAGTGGTCTGCCCTCCCTCCCTTCTTTGGAGAGTTGGGGGTCTATGGGTATGGTGGTGGTGGTTGTTGTTGAGTAGTTCAATTGTGTCTGACTTTATTTGACCATGTGGATTTTGTGGGATTTTCTTGACAAAGATAGTGGAGTGGTGTGTGTGTGTGTGTGTGTGTGTGTGTGTGTGTGTGTGTGTGTGTGTGTGTGCATGCGTGCGTATTAGTATACATATATATTTGAAAAAGATACTGGAGTGGCATAAGTATTGGTATATATACTGGCGTAGTGTGTATATGTGTGTGTACACACACATACTTAATAAAGATACTGGAATGGTATATACATTTCCTTCTCCAGTGTGTCCCCATTTTGCAAACGAGGTAAATGGGGGCTAAGTGACTTGCCCAGGGTCACACAGCTAGCAGATGCCTGAGACTGGATTTGAACTTAGATCTTTCTGACTCCAGACATAGTGCTTTGGGCATGGAGCATGGAGATGTGCATATTGTCAGACTTGGTTGATATGTTGGTTGATGTTGCCAAATTGCTTTCCCCCCCTCTTTTTTATTTTCTGTTATGAGGGTTGATTTTCTGGGTATGGGGTGTGTATGGAAATAGAGGGGATGTAAAATTAAAAGATATCTTAAGATATATTAAAAGATATACATAGTAATAAGGAAAATAATATGGATTCATCATTTTCTTGCAAAATTGACCCTACCTACATCTAGACGCAGGTGTAATAGGGCAATAATTGAAATTCAGTGTGGCACAGAAAGACTCTTATTTGAGTTAATACCTTACTTTTAAATGCCTTGCTTTCTGACTATGATAAAGGTGAGGGCATAGACTAGTGAGTTTGCTATGTCTGCCCCAGGCTACTCTTTAACCTGAGACTGAGGAGTTATATTATACATTTACCCAAGGGACTGAGTCAAAGCCTTGGTGTTTGATAACAGCCACTGTCTCGTCATTGTTCCAGATGCTAGTTTTTCATACCTATAGAGGGCACTGCCGGAGGAGACCTCTGTGGGGTGTTTTTGCTGGGAATTTGGGGATACCGTGATGCTGTATATTGGATGTACCATATAGTCTCTGTGTTACATGTAGGAGTGCAGATCTGCGACGTCATGGAAGTGCATGATGTGAATAGAGTGGGGGAAAGGAATGGTGCTATTTTATGATCATTGGAATATGGGTTCAAGTGTAATGGGAGTTGTGGTGCATTCCCACTGAAGATGGCATCACCCCTGTGGGCAATATTGGGGACCAGCTTTTGGGAGATTGGAGAACTGGCAGGTATTGATATTGTTGGTCTACTCATGCAAAATGTGGTTGAGTGTAGCTCCGCCCAACCCCATCAACAGTATAGCTGGGACTATAAGGGTTTTTAGCCCAGCCTGATTGCGCACATTGGGGATTTTTTGTTGCTTTTGTATCTCTGGTCTTGCTCTTGGACCAGATTGGAAACTCTTCTCCCTGTACCTGTAATGGAAAAGCATAAATGAAAAGGTCAAGACCCCAGGCCCATTTCTTGGGACCACATGACATCAATGGTGGTGGTGCTGAAATTACCAAATAGTGTGAATGAAGAAGTCCTTCATTCTCCAAGGGGAATGCAGCAAAAAATCCTAATGCTGCTCAATCAGATGGTGCTAAAGATCCTGACAATTCTACTTACATAGCTAATGGAAAGGAAAAAAAAAGCCACTAAAGGCCATTGTAGAATGTCTTCTACTGTACTGAAAAGGGCTGGAGCCTGAGTCTAGATTATATGCCCTTCCCACAAGGACTACAGGTCCTGATACTATATCTTTAAGGCAGAAGAGTTTCTTGGGGAGTTTTAATTTAACTTATTCTAGAGAAATAACAAGAGTCTGTGTGAAGGAAAAAGAAAGGATTAAGAGAACTCATTTTCTAAGAGACAGAGTGAGTTTTATCCGTCTAGGGGAAAGAGTCTGAGGAAACTTGTCTGAGGTTGGATTTGAACTCAGATGTCCCCAATTCCAGGCCCACTTCAATGTCCACCATGACCCACATCAGCCTCATATCAATATGAGAGAAATTAGTTGTTGGAGTATCCTTGTGCATCCTGGTGATTCTGGGTTGATATTTTTCTCTCCCTCTTCCTTTAGCTTTTTTTTTTCTGGAGCTGATACTGACTTTTTTCTTCTTAGTTTGCTCTAGTTTCCGTTAAGTGGCTTAAGTATGTGTCTGGGTTTGGTTTCTATCTCACCATGCCACTGGCATAACATATTTCTCCTGAATCTTTCCCCTTTTTTAGTATGTTCAAGAAACAGATACTGTGTTATAATGTTCTCCTCTTTCCAAACAGTACTGATTCTCCCTTTACTATCTTTGGCTTCTACCTTGTAAAATGTTTATGGAGAGCTTTCTATGAACAGAACACATTCTAGCATTTTAAGTGTATTCAAATGGTTACCTAAGGTGGGAGGCCTCCCCTAGCAGAGGGATTGTAAAGAGTCGGGGAATGGATATGAAGTGGGCTGGAGTGGTACTTATTAACAGAATTGTGTTGCCATGTCCACTCAAAGCAGAGATTTAAGAGTGAAGATGAGCTCATGGGTGAAAACACCCCCTTTTTGTGAGAGTTCTCAGAATAAACTGCAAAGAAAGAATCATCAAAATAGTGTGGTGCCAGTTAAAAAAGAGAGGCCATTCTCAGTAGAGTAGAGCAGGTTTGTTACTTATCATCCAGAAACAAATAAACCAACTATCCTAGTGTTTAATAAATCCAGATACTGGGGTAATGACTCACTATTCCAAAAAAACCTTCTGACAAAACTTGAAAGCGGCCTAGCAGAAGTTAGGTTTATACCAACTCTTCCACTCCATATGCAAGATTGTTACTAAATGACCACATGACTTAAATATACAATTTCATATCATAAACAAATTGAAGGACCTAGGGAGGAATTTCCTTTCATGTGTATGGCTTGGGGTAGTGGTGGTTTATTACTAAAAAAAAAAGAGAAAGAGAGGATTACAGAAAATAAATGGACAATCTTGATAGCATAAAATTAAAAAGTTTTTCTATTATTGAAACCAATGCAGTTGAAATAGAAGGGAAACAGTTAACTGGGGGAAAATCCAGAATATACAAAGAACTAATTCAATTTTACAAGAATAAGAGCCATTCCCTGGATGGTCAAAGGATATGAGTAGCCAATTCTCAAATGAAGACATCCAAACTATCAATAATCATGCAAAAACATTCTCCAGATCATTAATAATTAGAGAAATGCAAATTAAAGCAAATTTGATGTTCTACCCTGTACCCCTCATTTTGGCAAACTGGAAAAAAAAAGGGAAACAGCAAATTTTGGAGGGACCATGGGAAAACAGGTACATTAATGTATTATTGGTGGAACTTTGAATTGATTGGTCCAGCTGTTCTGGACCCACTAATACCCCTACAAGGGCGATACCCAAAAGAGACTTTTTTAAGAAGAAGGAAATGTACAAATATATTTATACCAGTTCCTTTTTTAGTGGTAGTAAAGAACTAGAAATTAAAGGGATGCCTACTGATTGGGAATAAGTTATGGTATATGAATGTAACGGAATGGTATTTTGCTACAAGAAATGACAAAAGAGAACAAAAACTCCCAGAGAAACCTTGTATGAACTGATAAAGAGTGAAGTGAACAGAACCAGGCGAATAATTTATATGAAGACAACAGCACTGTTATTGTTTGTAAAGACAGACAACTTTGAAAGAGCTCGATACAAGAACCCACTATGATTCCAGAAGACTGAAGATGAGTCATCCGACCTCCTGAAGGAGAGGTGATAGACTCAAGGTGCAGAATAAGACATACATCTTCGGCTATGACCAACGTGGGAAATGCTTTTGTTTTATGCTGCATATTTGTTATAAGGGTTTTCTTTTTCTTGTAAACTGGGGATGGGAAGGAAGGAGAAAATAAACATTTTTTATTTGGAAAAAAAGAAAAGAAAATGCTGCATTGTTCCATGTAAAATTTCACCTAAATTTTTTATGAGGACCACAGTTGCTGCCAGAATAGGCATTGTCAAGTCAAGACAAGTCCTTCCTTGCATGAGCACCTTCTACAAGTCAGGTGGACACTTGAACCACTTGGCTGGCTCCTGGGCCACTTGAGAGTCTCTGATGTTCTTGATTGGGAGGATTGTTTCATCCCTGACTGACCCCCAGCTATCCCTCCAAATTAAGTTTTGGACAAGTGCCCAGTGTGAGATAGGGAGGAAATCGTGTACCATTGCCAAGCAGGTGATGGAGACAAGCCCCAGAGTGTTTGTTTAGAGAACTTTGGCAGACTTTCCCCTGCTCCCTGTGCACACGTATTCTTGTGAAGGCAGGGCCACAAGGGCCATTAATCCTCTTTTTCTCAGTGCTAATTTAATCCTAGCACCAGATAATATCACATCTGGGAAGATAGCTCTGAAAGTTTTGCCTGAAGAGAAAATGACAGGTGGTGATAGCCTCATCTGCTAGAATATAGGAATTTGGGTGTGGTCTGTTCCCCTCTGCCTGGAAGGTTAAAAAGCAATTGGATTTATGTGTGTGAGGGCAGAAATGAATTCTGTAGGCTTTAATATACACTCTACATTCTTAGTTCCTTGTTAGTATTCTTGATCTGTAACTTAATAACTGTAGGGAATTATATAAAGAAAAGTTATTTTTCCTAACACCAGTAAGCGAGACAAATACTTTTATCTTTCCTTCAGATGTATGTTGAGAGCCAACTCAGCTCAGGCGCTCTCTATAGAGATGAACATTCCTTAGCCATGATTGCTTTTATCCAGTGAAAGCTCCATTAAAAAAAAATGTGAATGGATTCACGATGGCGTCCAAAATATCCTGCATTTTCGGCATCATAGCTCTGTTATTTTGCTAATTCTCTACTCCTCCTCCACCCAAATCTACCTCTGCTGTACTGACTTTCACAAAGGATGAGACCCTTTTTTTCTTATGAAAATTTCTTATGAAACACTGAAAAATTAAAAATAATACCTTGCATATACAGTTTCCCTTGAACTCGGAATATGGTGCTTAATAAATTGTATTGTTTCTCAGAACACCATTGTGAGGGGCTAGAGTGATCTTTTGAAGGGCAGGAGTTACACTCGTTGCATCAAGGTCACACGCATGGTTAATACATGTACCTGTGGGGGATCTGGGCTTAGTGACCTCCTCTGTGCAGGCTCCCAAACACCTTCTTTGCCATAATTCTGACATTAAACAGTACCTTTCCTCTGTGGAATGCACTCATTTCCCATAATTCTGAGGCTTATCATGTAGGGAGAACACTGTTTAGACTTTTGTCTCTTGAGTTTCCTTGTGATTGACAGTTAATTGCCAACGATTTGCCATTGTAATTAATTTTTATGATCTCTTTGGAAGAAAGTTGGTATGAATTACAAATGGTTTACAAATGACTATAATTCCTTCTTACAAGAAAACTTTAGCCCTTACTTTAATGAAGTGAAATGCCAAGATATTTGGAAGCAGTAGTCTTAAGTTTTGGGGAATTAATATAGCGACATGCCTTACCTGAGGTCATGAGTTTGTCCTTTTATATGTTTTTATAACACAACTTGAGGCCAAATAACAATATAGGACCAGTTAAGGACATAAATATTAATATGATACACACTGGCTCTGGGACCCTGGATAAGTCATTTCTTTGGCCTCTCTGGGCTCTAAGCAACTTTGCTATAAGTTGCAAAGAAGGTGCCATCTAACACTGGTAGAAGGAATTTTCTTCCCCTATATCAAAGTAATTGAAGGTCTGATTCCTAACCCTATCCCTGTGAATGCTGAAAAATTGAACATGGAAAAAGGAAGAGGTGATGAGATGGGTTCCCAAATGCCCCCTTCCTCCCTGCTTGCCCTATCCATATATTGTTATTACTTTTACTGTTTTCAAGTTGTGTTGTATTTATCTCTTGAAATATTTTATTCCCTACCCCCCTGTCCCAGCCAACCCTCACCCACTTACAATGTAACTCCTTTTAGGCAGGGGCTTTGTTTTTGTTTTGTCTTTGAATCCCTATTGCTAGGGCATAGTGTATTCTGTTAGCAACCTCTTAAAACAATGCTTACTGAATGAAATTGAGTTACCGTTTCAAAGACAGTTTAACTAGTATAAATCAATTACCACTATGATGATGCCAAAAGTCATAGAAAAGGCATAGAAGCTAGCAGACACTTGGCTTTCTTGCCAAGTGGAGAGATAGATGGTAGCCAAGGGCAAGAGCCATTTAGAATATAAATTGCCATGTAAAATCTTACCTTCATTCTTACGAGGCAGTTGAAATATAGTTTGCAGACTAGGAGTGGTGTTAATGACTGTGGGCTTCAAATTCCTACTTCAGATTCCTCTTCCTGCCCTCCCAGTCTTTCCCACACCTAACTCCCCTGCACATATTCTTCAGTCCAGGGACATTGACCTTCTTGTTGAACATGGCATTCATTCCATCTCTGGACTCAAAGCATTTTCTTGGGCTGTCCCGTATGCTTGGAATTCTCTTCCTTCTCCTCCTAGATTTCTTCCAGTCTTAGCGACAATCCCACCTTCTATAAGCTTTTCCTGGTCCTTCCTAATCTTAGTGCCTTCCTTTTGAGAATACCTCCAATTTACCTTATCTGTACCTTGTACATATGTAGTTGCTTGCCTTCGTCTGCTCCATTACTCTGAGAGATCCTTGAGAGCAGAGACTGTTTTTTGCTTTTCTTTGTGTCCACAGTGTTTAGCATAGTGCCTGGCTCTTGATAAATGCTAGTTGACTGCCTGACAGTATTCTTCTGTTGATTCTGAGTCACTGTGTATTATGGAATACTGCAGGCTCAGAAAAATCCACATTGCCAAACCCCCACAGGGCACCAAGGAGACACAAAATGGGTATCAGTGGACTTTAGCTTATTATCATATAATAATCACATATAAACTTGATTATAAAAGATAGCATCAGAGACTATGGCTGGGAAAAGACTTGAAGAGGGGGAAGATGAGAGGAAGGGACAAGTAGGCTTATGGTTTCCCCCCAAATATGAGAAGAGAAGGAAGCCAAGAAGAAATAAAAGAAAAGCAAGGATGACTTTGAAAGTTATTGATTCATTTTGTTATGTACTTAAAAGGAAGAGCAAGCTGCACATGATATATATTTATAGTTTTATGTACAATCTTTTGTTTGGAAAAGTATATTTTATTTTTTTAATCAAATCAAAAGAAGAAAAAGAACAGCTAAATATCAAAAGAAAAGGAAAGAAAAAACCCAAACGTGTGGGGTTCCTGACAGACAACCTCTATGTCCCATTGATATGTATGTAGTGTCTTATGACCTAGAAATAGTCATTGGTCCCTGTCCATCCTGGCAGTCATTTTTTGGTTGACTGGGCATGCCTCTGTCCACCAATAGCAGGGCACCCATGGTGATTTGCTGACATTACTGTAGGTTTACCCAGTGAACATTTTCTGATTGGATGAATTTATCACTTTTTACCTAGTGACATCCTGATTGCCTTTACAGTCGAATGCCCCTGACTTAAAGGTGGGATTTTGGTGTAGTATGTTAAAATTCTTATTGCTAAATGCTGATTAGAGCAAGTTACAGGGCCATCCCTGCCCTATTCTGTAGGTTATTTTTATTATGGTGAGTTTTCAGATTTGGGTTTATTTAAGAACTTCTTTGTGTCTGTATATGACCAGAAAATGTCATTCTCTGGGGCATATCTTCCATTAAAACTATTCATTATGAAATTCTTTTAACCATTTTCCAAATTCCAAACTTTATTTATAGCAGAAATCATTCTGCTAGGAGAGAAGCTGCCACTGGAACCTGTGTCTAGTCTTGCTGATTTAGAATAAACTAAATTATTATAGACTTAAAAAGAAAAGGAAGCTGTCCATGATAATGATCCATAGTTTCACGTACAGTCTTCTTGTTCTACAATGTGTATGGAAAAGCTTATTTTATTTTTTATTGTTACAATAAAAAGAATATAATATAATATGATAAAATATGTTATAATAAAAAAGAGAACCCATATGTTAAAAAAAGAGAAAAGTACATGTAGTATAGCTTAAAAGAAGGATGTGGGGAGGCTAGGGGGTGCAATGAATAGAGCACCAGCCCTGGAGTCATGAGGACCCGAGTTCAAATCTGATCTCAGACACTTAAGACTTACTATCCTTGTGACTGTAGGCAGTCATGTAACCCCAATTGCCCTGCCTTCCCCTCTCCGAAAAGTGAAAAAAAAGGGGGCAGGATGTGATCCAGTCAAGTAGCACCTACTATGTGCTGGACACTATGCTTAGAGCTAGGAATAAATATGTAAACAGAAAGAAAGATATCCCTTGCCTTCTGCTGGGGGGAAGAAGAATCTTGCAAGGGTGGCAGAATGGAAAATGGAAAAAGGGGTAGAAGAAAGATGGAAGGGAAAAGGGGGTGCCCATGCTTGGGCATGGCAGAGAAGGGCTGAAGAATCTGGAGGACAGCCTACAGAGAAATGAAGACATGGCTGATCTAGGTGTCCCCTGCAGATTGGAGATTCGAGGAGGAGGCAGCCAATTGGAGGAAGAAGCCACAGGGTGGGAAGGTGTTTTCTCCTGGTAAAGCTGTTTATGTGGCTTGGTAGAGAAAGCCCATAGAGTCAGGAGTGCAACCTGGAGAGTCTATTAGGAGGCATGAACACAAACACAGTTTGCTGAGTTTGAATCGTGTTTGCTGAGTGGAATGGAAGATAACTGGGACTAAAAACCATAACTACAATAATTATTATAAAAGTTAAAATATAAATACATAGAGAAATGATGAAACTGAGTTGCTAGAAATTGATTTAACAAGTATTCATTAGGTACTTATGGTTCTGTGTGCTCTGTTGTATGGCGGTGGGGGAAATGCTCTCCATCTCGGCATCCCCTTTGCCCAGAAAGAGATCTCAACTGAATAAAAGTACTAGGACGTATACAAAAATAGACATCTGAGTGGATGAGAACATAACAGTGACAGCAGTAGTTCTAAAGAAAAGCATTTGATGTGTCAATATGCATCAACGTTTGCTTCTTCCTACCTGTGTCAACCCTGTGCATATGACCTGGAGGCACTCACAGCATCCTCTAGGACAGGGGAACCTGTGGCCACATGTGACCTTGCAAGTCCTTAAGTGCGGCCTTTTGATAGAATCCAAATTCAAAAGCTTCACTTAAGGGTCTAGAAGGCCACATGTGGCCTCAAGGTCACTCTAGGAGGAGTACAGTGAGTGATCCAGGACATGACCATGTTGGCTCTCGGCCCTTGGTGGTGGTGTGTAGGTAGCGAATCCCTAATGGCCTGCCACATGTTTGTGGTAACACTTAAAAAATTTTATTTGTTAAAAATAAAAATAGCAAGTGACTTTTTTTTCCCCAAATGCTTTATTAACTTCTGGTTTACATAATTCATTTTCACCAGATTTTGAGTTACAATTTTTTCCCCGTTTTTCCCCTACCCACCACCCCAGAATAGCAGTCCCACAGGATACCCCCTCATCCAATCTGCTCTCTCCCATACCTCCTTCGACTTTTCCATTTGGGCAAGGCGAAACTCTGTGCCCCAAATGCCTGCACATCTTATCTCCCAGTTACATGCAAAATAGTATTAATAATATTATTTATATATATTTGAAACATTTAATTTTAAAACTTTGAATCCCAGATCCATTCCCTTCATCCCTTGTCACCCACTCCTGCTGGGAAGATAAGCAATTCAGTATATATTGTACATGTATAGCTATGCAAAACATTATCATAGTAGATATATTGTAAAAGACTGACTAAATTTCCCTCCTGCCCATCCCACCTCCCACCTGGTCCATTCCCTACTTTGATCCTATCCCTCTTCAAAAGTGGGTGCCTCCAATCTCCCCTCCCCCCAGCATGTCCTCCCCCCATCATCCCCCGTCACATCCCCCTTCCCCCTACTCTCCTGCAGGGTGAGATATCCCATTTAATATGTATGTGATTCTCTCCCTGAGCCAAATTCAATGAGAATGTGGTTTTGCCTTTTTGCCTTCCTGTTCTTCCCCTCCCCTGCAACCACTTCCCTTTGCCTCTTCTACATGAGATAGTTTACCCTACCCTGTCTCTCCCCATCTCCTCTTGCCACATTCTTCTCTTACCTTTTAACTTCACCCTTTAAGTATCATCCCTTCCCACCAAATTCAACCTGTGCCCTCTATCCATGTATACCTGTAAACATATACACACACATTCACATATGTATTCATATGCCCATACACCCTTCTTCAATTATGTTCATAACGAGAAAGGTTTCACCAGACACAGTTATTGTTTATCCATGTAGGAATGTAAATAGTTAAACTTTGATAAGTTCCTTTTGGTTTCTTTTCCCTGTTTACCTTCTCAAGTATCTCTTGCTTCTTGTGTCTGAATGTCAGATTTTCTATTCAATTCTGTTTTTTTCCTCAAAAATGCTTGAAAGTCCTCTATTCCACTGAATGACCATATTTTCCCCTGAAACATGATACTCAGTTTTGTTGGGTAGGTAATTCTTGGTTTTAATCCCAGGTCCTTTGCCCTCCAGAATATCATATTCCATGCCCTTCAATCCCTCAGTGTAGAAGCTGCCAGGTCCTGGACTATTCTGATTGTGTTTCCACAATATTGCAATTGTTTCTTCCTGGCTGCTTGTGGTATTTTCTCCTTGATCTGGGAATTCTGGAGCCTGGCTATAATATTCCTAGGAGTTTTCTTTTTGGGATCTTTTTCAGGAGGTGATCTGTGGATTCTTTCAACTTCTATTTTGCCCTCTGGGTCTAAAACATCAGGGCAATTTTTCTTGAGAATTTCTTGAAAGATGATTTCTAGGTTCTTTCTTTGATCATGGCTTTCAGGTAGTCCAATAATTTTTAAATTATCTCTCCTGGATCTATTTTCCAGGTCAGTGGTTTTTCCCATGAGATATTTCACATTGCCTTCAATTTTTTCAATTGCTTGAATCTGTTTAATAGCATCTTGATTTCTCATAAAGTCACTAGCTTCCATTTACTCTAGTCTAATTCTGAAGGAATGAATCTCCTAGTGAGCTTTTGAGATTCTTTTTCCATCTGGCAAAGTCGGCTTTTTAAGGCATTCTTCTCCTCATTGCCTTTTTAAGCCTCTTTTGCCACTTGAGTTAGTCTATTTTTTAAGATGTTATTTTCTTTAGTCAGGCTATTGACTCTCATTTTATACTTTTCCTGCATCCTTCTCATTTCTCTTCCCAATTTTTCCCCCACTTCTCTTATTTGGTTTTTAAAATCCTTCTTAAGGTCCTCTATGGCCTGTAACTTGCTCGTATTTTATTTGGGGCTTTTGGTACAGGAGTTCTGACCTCCCAGTCCTCTTCCTGTTCCATGCTTTGATCCTCTTTGCCCCCAAAATAAGAATCTGATGTTGAATTTTTCTGTTTATTTTGTTTCCTTTGCCTAGGCATGTTGCCACTTAACTACTTGACTTTTAGCCTTTGCCACAGTAGGACTCTGCCACCAGACAGGGGAGCTTCTGTCCCAAACAGGGTCTTCTCAACTTCTGGAGGTATTAGTTGGGTGCCCTTCCTGAAGCCCCCACACACTCTGGCAAGCTGGACACACATCCCAAGACCTCCACCCCAGACCGAGATCCAGATCCAGGGAGGTTAAAGCAAAAGCAATTACCCCCCCACCCCAGACTGATCGCCAGATCCCCCTACAGTCTGCAGGCCAGGAGCTGAAGCTGCCACTAAAGCTGCAATATGGCGGCCATGCCACCACTCCTCAGCCACTTCTCGCCCCCCAGGGGAAGAAGCTGCCGCGCTCCCAGATACTGGTCCCAAAGTCCATAGGGCACTAACCTCTCACTTTGTGTTGGAAATTTTGGAAAAGCCACAACTGCTGGTGTTCTGGGGTCCCTCTAGCTGGCTGCTGGCCTGGCCACCCTGGGGCTAAAACCTCTGACTCACATGGTCCTGGGGTCGGCTCCCAGAGTGCTGCACTGTCAGTTCTCAGAGCACTGTGCTGGCTGCTCCCTGCAGGGCTGCCAGGCTGTCTTCAGCACAAGGTTAGCTTCTCTGTGTTGTTCTGTGGATGCTGGAGCTGCAGAGGTTGTTCAGGGTCCCCCTTTTACATGATTTTGAAGTGGTGTGGGCTGTGGTGCTGTGGAAGTGCTATTTCTACTCCGCCATCTTGGCTCAGCCCCTCAATAGCAGGTGACTTCTGTAGTGGCCTCCTATGGGTGGTAGTCCACCCTCATCCTCATGTCATAGTGTATATGCTTCTTTTGTCTTAAAGCGCGTTTCAGTTTCTGATCCCCAGCTCCATTAGTTAATGACCCTGACTTGGTTACTCAGTAAATAAGTGATGTTAGCTTTCATCTTCTGGCTCTGTTGATATGCTGAGTATTGGCCCAATAATTTTTGAGGATTTGGTATGATTGGATACCCACATGCTATGGATTGAAAACTCTTAATTTTAGGTAAGTTGGTAGACTGAGTTTGCGTTCTCCTAATGGCAAGATTTTTAGGGATGATACCTCTTTTGTTGTTTAGTTATTTTCAGTTGTGTCTGACTCTTTGTGACCCCATTTGGGGTTTTCTTGGAAGAGATGGTGGGTGGAATGGTTTGCCTTTTCCTTCTCCACTTCTCTTATTTGATTTTTAAAGTCCTTCTTAAGGTCCTCTATGGCCTGCAACCCACTCATGTTTTCCCCTGGGGCTTTTGGAGCAGGACTTCTGACCTCACAGTCCTTTTCCCGCTCTATGCCCCCAAAATAGGAGTCTAGGGTTGCATTTTTCTGTTTCCTTTGCCTTGGCATGTTGCCACTTAATTGCTTGACTTTTGGGCTTGTTGCCACACTATGGCTTTAAGGCCAGCTAGAGGAATTTTCGTCCCGAACGTGTGGGGGGCAACTTCCGTTTCTGGCAAGCTGTAAACCCACCCACAACTTCCACCCTAGATCACAATCCAGATCCAGGGAGGTTAAAGCAAGAGCGATTACCCCCCAAGACTGATGGCTGGATCTCCCCACGATTTGTAGGCTGGGAGCCGGAAATGCCTATGAAAACTACACAATGGCGTGTCTCCTCAGCGGCTTCTAGCCCCCAGGGGAGGGAGCTGACGCATTCCCCAAATACAGGTCCCAAAGTCCATAGGACACTAACCTCTTACTTTGTCCTAGGCAAGTCTATGTTGATAATTCTGGGGTCACCACAGTTCCTGGTGTTCTGGGGTTCCTCCAGCCGGCTGCTGGCCCTGCCGCCCTGGGGCTAAAACCTCGGCTCACGTGGACCTGGGCTCGGCTCGGCTCGGCTCCTGAGCTCTGCGCTCTGCGCTCTGCGGGCTGCCGGCTCCCAGACCGCTGCGCTGGTCCTTCCTGCAGGGTGCTGGGCTGTCCTCAGCGGGAGGTTAGCTTCTCTGTGTCGTTCTGTGGGTGCTGGGGCTCCAGAAGTTTTTCAGAGTCCTTTTCTGCATAGTTTGTGGAGAATCTGGGGGCAGAGAGGCTTGGACGAGCTGTTTCTACTCCGCCATCTTGGCTCCGCCCCCTTGCCTTTTCCTTCTCCAACTTATTTTACAGAGGAGGAAACCAAGGCAAACAGAGTTAAGTCACTTGCCCAGGATCACATAGCTAATAAGTGTCTGAGGTCAGATTTGAACTCATACAGATGAGTCTTCTTGACCTCAGACCTGGCACCCTATCTACTATACCTGCTAGCTGCTCAATGATACTCCTACCTGTACAATATAACTAGCATTTATATCATGTTTTAGGATTTGCAAAGTGCTTTATACATATTTCTTCATTTGATCCTCAAAACAACCCTGTAAAGTGGGGATTATCCCCATTTTACAGATAACAGGAACTGAGTTTGGGAGAGGTGATAAGTCTTGCTCAGGCTCATACCACTAGTAAATGTCTGAGGCAGGATTTGAACTCATGTCCGATTGATTCCAAGTCTAGTGTACTTGCCCACTATGTCACCTAGATTTCCCTGGAGCACGCCTGAACAGCTTGCAGCCTGTGGGCCACCCAAAATCCTTTGGAGTAACACAGTTTGTGCAGGCCTGCCCTTTGTCAGGAGATCTTTGTCAGGAGAACTTAGTGTAACAGAAAAACCACAGTGCTTTGCATTGTTATTTAACATTGACATTTATACTATATTAGATATCACATGATAATATTATATGTTATATATAAGTATATAATATTTATATTTAATATCAATAAAGCAAGTGTTATTAAATATTAAAATTAATTGTATTAGATAAAAATTAGGAAAAGTGAAAATGAGACATTGATAAGCATATTGCTCAGTGTTAGAGAAAAGAGGTGAATTAATTCTTTTTTTTTTTTTTTTTGGCTCTTTGGAGGGCAATTGGGGTTAGGTAACTTGCCCAAGGTCACACAGCTAGTTTTTGTGTTAAGTGTCTGAGGCTGGATTTGAAGTCATGTCCTCCTGACTCCAGGGCCAGTGCTCTATTCACTGTGCCACCTAGCTGCCCTGAGATGAATTAATTCTAATGTGTGTTTTGGGAAGTCTTCTCTTTGATTTCTGAAGCAGAATGTTGATTTCTCTAATTCCAATGGGCAAACTTAACTTTAAGATTTTCCAAAGGACGAATTTCACAGTGAGCCATTAATTAACACAGGGTGGGGCTCTGGCTGGTTGGTTTTCTGAAAAGCTACAATCTTGGGCTAAATTTTCTTTCTTTCTTGTTTTCATGCAGCATGGGACAGAGTGGACAACCTCTCAATGCACAATTTGCTCTTGCAGTCACGGAGACGTTAGATGTACCCGTAGTCCATGCCCACATCTTTCATGTAGGCCCCAAGAGCTGGAATCTATCCCAGAAAATGCCTGCTGTCCAAAATGTGTGGGCCCTGGCAGTGAGTATCTCTTTGGGGAATATTGTTAAGGAATATGAGTGGGATTAATGAACTTTTTCTCTTCTTTTATTGTCTTGTGTTATGATGAGTTTTCCTGACTCTCCAACTCATCACTGGAACAACTAAACTTTTCCTTAAGTAACTCTCTTCCATTGTACTAGCTTCCTGAACATTCTCCCTTCATAGATAAGGAAGGCCAAAAGACAGATCTTCTGATAAGGCTCTCATGGCCATGGTTGGCCCCAAATAAATCATGAGGACAGTTCATAATACAGCCCTCTTAACCCTCTCCTCCCTAGGTAATACTAGCTCTTGGGATTTTATGTATTTTATGTCACATACCTGGGCTGTAGATGTATTTTGAGAAATAAATGTATTCTCTATACAAATGGCTTTTTAACACTGGTGAATAGTGCCTTGATTACACAAGGCATCGTGTAAATATTGTGCACATTATTCTGCAAGACATATATGACATAGGATGTATATCTTTCATTTGCTCTTGCTGCCTCATTTGTTCTATAGAGGAATTAGCCCTACCAAAATGGGGTATTCCATTGCATAACATCTACCTTTCATCCTCTTGTTCTCTGTTAATTTCCTTTTCTGCTGAAATTTTGGGGATATTCTCCACCCTCATGCTTCATAAACCCTTTAGCCACTTGGTTCTTATTCTTTCTTTTTTTGAAAATAGACTTGATTTTTGGATCTACATCCATTTCCTTTACCATCCCAGGTCTTAGATTTTTGTTCCTTAGAAGAATCTTCAGCCCTTTAACCCCGTCCCATGACCCTGGAAGACATTCAGAAAGTGGTAGAAGTACAGTTCTCAGATGCTATCATTTCCAATCCCTGCCACCTCCCCTTGAAGTTGATTATCAACTGGCTTAAATAGATGAACTCTGAACTCCAAAAGGAGTGATGCTTCTGGAAACAATGGAGAATTTTTAGTTTTTTCAAATTTTCGGTGCTTTAGAAACTTTTTCCTTGGCTGCATAAGAAAGATTAATATTTTGGGAACATGAAGGGAAGGGAGTCATTAGGCAGGACATTGCTTCAGAGCTGCATTATGTGAACTGCAGACATGACAGGAAGGATTGCATGAATGGGGGAAAAGGGGGAGGAGGCAGGCTCGTGCTCATCCGACATGGCCCTTGTGTCCTTCAGAGCCCTGTTCCTTTGATGGCCGTATGCTTCTGGATGGTGAAGAGTGGCAGCCAAGCCAGTGTTCTAAATGCGTGTGCAGAGATGGGACTCCCCGGTGCTTCACTGCTCAATGTCAGCCGCTGCTCTGTGGCCAGGTAAGTGGCAGCTGTGGAACGAAGATGGCATATTTTGAAAGAGTCATTCTCATTTTAGAAGGTTTGTGGGCCATGGAATGATTAGAAAACAAGATATAAAGATTATTCTTTTTAAAGAAAACTATAGTATTGGTTAAAAAAAAAAACCCAAACAAATCCCTTTTATCTGGGACATTTCTTTTATCCTCAATAATTTAAAAAATAGGTCTTGTGCTAATTGTTACATTGGGAAACTGGGTCTTCGGAATCATGGAATTTGAGAGCTAGGAGAGGCATTAGAAACAATTTACAATCTCATTTTATAGATGAGGAAAGTAGAGGTAAAAGTGACTTATCAAAGGTCACAGTTCATGTTTGGCAGAACCAAGTCTTCTCTCTACCACCCCATATAAGGCTTGTCTTGTTTGAGTAGATAGAGAAACAAGCAACAAGTCGGTTGTTTGGATTCTGGAAACTCACTGAGATAATCCTGGGATGTTGGGGAAGTTTCTAGTTGACCCTGCTTCATTGTAATTCATTGTTTAGTTTTAAGATACCTTAATTGTTGAAAGATATGTGAACACTTATAAAGTGTGTAACTTTGTAGGTGATTTTATTTACATTATTTTAAACATTGCAGGAAAAGAAAGGGACAGGCATTTATCTAGCATTTATCTAGTGTGCCAAGCAGTGGGCCAAACATTTATTTATTTATTTATTGTTTTAGCAAATATCTCATTTAATCCTCACAACAGCCCCAAGGGAGGGTGCTATTATTATTTGTATTTTATGGTTGAGGAAACTGAGGCAAACTCAGGTTAATTGACTTGCCCAGAGTCATACAGCTAATAAATCTCTGAGGCTGGATTTGAACTTAGGTTGTCCTGACTTCAGGCCCAACATTATATCCATTGTGCCACCTAACTGCCTATGTGCCTTTAATGCTTGAAATAGCTATCCCTTCCACATCACAGGGGGTTAGGGTCTCAGTGCCCTCCATGGTCTGGAAAATCTGTGTGAAATTTTTGGCCCTCTTTTTGAACCAGAGAAGAAATCTGAATTATTATGGTATTTAAGGATAAAATATGTTGATATTATACAATACTATACGTATATTTTATGTGTTTCTGAGTTTCTAAACTTTCTGTGTCATCTCCTGTTGCATGTTGTCTGTAGCTTCTGCAAAACTCCCCAAAGATTCCCATTTAATTTCTTTCTTTTTTTTTTGGTGAGGCAGTTGGGATTAAGTGACTTGCACAGGGTCACACAGCTAGTAAGTGTCAAGTATCTGGTCAGAGGCTGGATTTGAGTTTAGGATCTCCTGACTTGGCTGGTGTTCTATCCACTGCACCACCTTGCTGTTCCCCGCCCCGCCCCGACATTTAATTTCTTATGTCAGATTATAATATATCAAAACCATGAAGGGGAAAATGCTGATGTAGAAAGGATAGCTGTGTATTATTTTCTGGTTCATAAGATCATACATTTGGAGCTAGTCATCTAGTTTGACACCTTTACTTTGTAGATGAGAAAACCTCAGCCAGGGGAGGTGGTGACTATCTTAAAGTCATGTAGGGTGTAAACAACCGAGCAAATTTGAACCTGGATCCTTCTTCAAATCCAGTGTTCTGTCTACTCCCAAAGTTGATTTTCACCCAACTTTTAAGGAAGTCAGTCAGTCAGCTTCAAAGCATTTATTTCTTTATTTACCACCATTATTTATTTTTGCTTTTTTGGAGGGGGGAAGGCAGGGCGATTGCGGTTAAGTGACTTACCCAAGGTCACATGGCTAGTAAGTGTTAAGTGTCTGAGGCTGGATTTGAACTCAGGTCCTCCTGACTCCAGGGCCAGTGCTTTATTCATTGCACCACCTAGCCACCCCTTAAAAACATTTATTAAGCACCTCCCACATGTGTTGAGGAAACAAGGAATGGAGTGAAACAGGTGGTATTTCGCAGTTCATATTCCCTCCTCCCCTAGCAGCCTTGTGACTCTGGCTAAGTCACTTTACCCTGTTTGCCTCAGTTTCCTCATCTGTAAGATGAACTGGAGAAGGAAATGGCAAACCATTACATAATCTTTGCTAAGAAAACCCCAAATGGGACCAGAGAGTCAGACATGACTCATTGACTACACAACAACTACCACCCCACCCTCCAACCCCCAGATTACAGTGTAGCCCTTATAGTCAGGAGAGAGCCAGCCCAGGAACTTACCTAACATCTCAGCACATGTTGCTGTTGTTGTATTCGAAAGAAAGAGATCCCAGCCAACATTCAGCTGATACAAAGCCTCTTTCTTTGTCAGATACAACAAAATCAATCTGTGTTTTACAGAGTGACAATTAGGCAATATTTTCAAAGACAGACACAAGGCAATTAAATGAGATGCTAAATGCCAAGTGGCAGGGGAGATGGATCTATTGGAATGCCTGAATGGTGCTGGTTACACCCTGCCAGCTGGTCTATGGGCAACGTTGCCTTGCTTATTACAGAGTGGACCCAGCTGCAAAGGGATAGATGAGTCACTTGGTGGGAATGCTCATTGTCCTTTATCGGATGCCTTCACTTCTTTGGGTGGTTTTTCCTCATTTATGCAGATTAAACACATTCCACACTTAAGCCCAAGGTTTCAAACTGTTTGATGTATGAGGGGTAATTAAGCAACTTACAACTGGGGAGAAGGGGAGGGAGGGAGGGAGGGAGAAGAGAGAGAGAGAGAGAGAGAGAGAGAGAGAGAGAGAGAGAGAGAGAATCCCTGATTCCAACCTTTTACGTTGGGTTTTGTAACACTTAACAAACTTCCCATAAGGATACCAGGTGTTGAGACAACTGAGAACAGCACTATATTATTGATTTCATTAATTCATTTATCTGTCTATCCATCCATCTATTTGTCTTCCTTCTTCCCTCCCTCCCTCTCTCCCTCCCTCCCTCCCTCCTCCTTCCCTCTTTCCTTCCCTCCCTCCTTTCCTCTCTCCTTCCCCCACTTCTTCCATTCCTTCTTTTCTTCCTACCTTCTTCCTTTCCTTCCTTCGTTCCTTCCTTCGTTCGTTCCTTCCTTCGTTCATTCGTTCGTTCCTTCCTTCCTTCCTCTTAAATATATACCTATGCATCTACCTACCTGTCTTTGTCTCTCCATTCATCCATCCATCCACCCATCCTTCCATCTATTTATTTTTCTGTTACTGGGTCTCTTAATTTGCTCATTATGGAAGCAGTGACCACCCCTGATTCTAACCCTACTGCTGATCAACAAGGAAATTTGAGCTGCTCCATTTCTTGGTGCAGAAACCTAGCTGGTTTTTGCCTGACAGAAGCTCAGAACTCTCATACTCACACAGTCTGCTGGCCTCGGCTTCTCCAGTAGCAGGAATTTAAAGGTCCCTTTCCCAATTCCACCAGTATTAAGTCTGTTATATGACTTATGAATTCTGATTGGTGCAGAGACTAATCATGGCATCAGTGGACTGATGACTAGGCACTCCTTCTGCCTCTTAGCTGAGAGAGGGTAACCCAGATGTATAGAAGAAGGTTTTGTTTGATTACACTAATCAGTTAAAGCGAGTACTTCTGTTTTGGTGCATGGGATAAGTTATTGGGGAATGGTAGCATTGCAAAAGAAAGAAATAAAAACTAAAACAAATACGCAGGCTCAGAATAGGACTGAGACAAGGCGATTTTGTTCTGAACTCGTTACTTTCAATCATACTTAAGAAAAAACCAGACCCTAAGATTAATGGATGGTTTTCTATAAAATCTTTTTTGTTCTCTTTCTGTTATGTCTAGGTTTGTCATTAATTAAATTAATAATAAAAATTAAATTTAACAAGTCTCTTGTGTGCAAAGCAGTCTGGTATATTACGTAGAATCCAGTCCTGTGGCTGACATTTGTTGACTGTTGGTGAAGTCACTTGACCTCTTAGGTAACTCTCTAAGACTTTATGAAACTGTTGCTGATCTTCATTGATGGGAGCTCCCTGTGCCAATAAAATCACAGATCCCAGACCAAAATTAACCAACCAGTCAAAAACAGGGGAAAAAAAACAAACAAAAAACCATGGCTAGGCACTTACTAGATCATGGATGCAAAAAGCTAAAAATAAAGCAGCAACTGCCCTCGGGGAGCTTGCAGTCTGTTGGACAAGAGAGGCATAGTGTACGTCCTCCCAGCCTTTCATGCTTCTACTTGACAATGGCCAGAATGTTCTTTCCACTAGTCCAGCCTATAGTAACTCAGTTATTCTGTGTCACTGGCACAGTAGAAGGTTCTACAGTGGAAGGGTGGAAGAGGAAGACAGCAGTAAAAGGATTAAAAATGTTTCCGTCTTAAGGGCCTAGGCATGACTAGAAAAATGACAAAATCACATGTAACCTCCAACTCTCCTCATTCTCCATTTTGTCCCGTGCTCTTCTCTTCCCTCTTCTGAATAATGTAGAGTCTTGAGTGAAATATGACCCTCTAGAGATTAAGCTCTTTAGCTGGGAGTTTTGAACTTAAAAGCCTTTTTTTATAGGACTTAGAGTTGGAAAGGACCTTAGAAACCATCTAGTCCAACCCCTTCATTTTACAGATTAGTAAACCGAGGCCCAGGCATAAGACATGATTTGTTCAAGGTCTTGGTCTTGACCTTAGGCCCTCGAATTCCTGCTTATTCTTTTTAATGGCTCTTGCTGGATTAGAGTAAATAAAAATCTCACCTGTGGCAGCCAACTTTGTCCTTAAATGAATAAAAAATGAAAATAAGATTTGCTCTGGCTCATCCCCCCTGCATGAAATTCTCTCCCTGGAGTGGTCTCTTCTTCTCTGGGCTGCTTCTGTGCAGGCCAACACTTGTGGATCCTTAATGTGGCTCTGTGGTCAGGGCAGCTCCAGTGATTCAGGACTTTGACCTAATTTAACACAGAACTCACTTGACTTACCTTATTCCTATTAGAGCAGCTAGGTGGCTTGGTGGATAGACTGCTGACCCTGGAGTCAGGAATCCCTGAGTCAAGTCCAGCTTTAGACACCTGGGCAAGTCACTTTACTGCTGACTACCTTGGTTTTCTTACCTGTGAAATGGGAGTAATAATAGCACTTACCTTGCAGGGCTATTGTGAGAATCAAATGAGATAATATATGTTAAAAAAAAATACAGACCACAGTGCCTGGCATGTAGTAGGCATTCTGTAAATGCTAGCTTATTATTATTGCAATGATAATAATTATTATTCTGTGGTGATAGTGAAGATCAGAGACTGGAAATATCTATGGTATACATTTTTTTTTTGTTAATCACAATACAGATGCTGAAAGACATTCTCACCATTCCTGTCTCTAACATACTGTCCAATGTACCTTGAAGCTAAGAACCTCCAGTGTTATTAGAAATAATAGGATCCCATTTTGCTTAGAGAAATATTGAGAACCAAGGAAGTAGTTGTCAGAAAACAGGCAGAAAACAGTCTTAACTTAACGGTCTGCTGTGGCTCATACTTCTGAAGTCTTTCTTAATCTGGAACATAAGTAATTCATCTAGTTGGATTTGTGGACTTCTGAGTCAAAGTCCTGTTTTAAAAATTTATGAACTTATGTGCTGATGTAGTGTTAAAAAATGCCCACTACGATATGTGAAGAAACCCACTTCTGAGATGAGAAAGGCAGCCCTTTCCTCATGAGGAAAGGGCTCCCCAGAAGCTAAGCTTATGTATCCTTTATGCTTTCCTCCTTCCCTACCCCCCTTTGAAAGTGTTGTCTGTCTTCTTAGAGCTCCTGAAAATGCCAAAGATAAGGAAAGGTGGGCACTGGTCTATCTGACCTGCCAACCCAGAAGGCTTTTGTCTGAAAAATTCCCCTAACGATCAAAGAGACGAACGATTAGATGCCAGATGGGGAAGAACTGGGCAGGCTTGGGTATTGACGGATCACACCTACCGCTTGTTCATGGTTCATTCCCTGGCATTCTCATGCGTGTTTGCTAGCCTGGGAACTGGCACTGAGT
Source organism: Gymnobelideus leadbeateri (assembly GCA_011680675.1). Lineage (NCBI taxonomy): Eukaryota > Metazoa > Chordata > Mammalia > Diprotodontia > Petauridae > Gymnobelideus > Gymnobelideus leadbeateri. The sequence continues at coordinate 479,751 of WOXC01005877.1, read as the reverse complement.
GATTTGTAAAAAATTACACTAAATGAAACAGGGAGCTTGGCGGGATCTTCCCTCTGAGATGAAGCTGCTTCTTCTAGATCACTGATGAGGTGAATCAGGAGCGTTCCTGGGTCAGAGTGGCTTTGGACAAAGAGGAATCATTTATCCTTGCTTGGAAAGTAGATTATGGAAGCAATTTGTGTGTAGAAACCTTGGTGTTATCTTGAAAACTGGTTTAGAATTCCTCCATGGTTTACTAATGCAATTACTGTGTCTACCTCTTTCTCTTATTCATATTTTTAGGTTAAGACCCTCCCTACCCTCAATGTAAGGAAGGCAAAATTATTTATTTACTTAAGTGTTATTTATTTATTTTTGTTTATTTAGTATTTTACTTTCCCCTGATTACATGGAAAAACACTTTTTAACAAGGGAGCCAAATTTAAAGGAATGTTAAGGGGAGTCTGGGTAATAGACATTTCTATAAGGCTCAATGAATTTGTCATCCCCTCATAATCCAACCAAAGGGCACTATTCACAGTTCTCTCTGTTCATCCTGCTCTGATTGACTCAATGAAATTTCCTCCCCACCTTCCTCCAGTCTCAACAGGTTGAAAGCCATCCTTTCCTTCATGGCCCAATGCATACTCTTCAATAAAACTCAACACATGTGACCAAAATCGATAGACAAACAACTGCATGATATTTTAGGGATGGGGTGCTAGCTGATTGGGCATCAGGAAAAGACTCATAGGGTGTGGTGGTTGAGCTGTGCTTACATGATTCCCAGATTAATCTTTCCAGCTACATTCTTTTCCCTGAGTTTCAGGAAACTTTTCAAATTTTGTGTATCTAGGAGACACTTCAGACTCAGCATGCCTAAAATTAAACTCTATTTTTTCCACCTAAACCCTGTGATCTCAGCAATAATTCTGACATACCACTCTTTATATTCATAGCCAATGGCCAAATCTTGCCTTTTCTACCCTCACCCCCCCTATCACCTCGGCTTTTTGAGGGGGGAAGGCAGGGCTGTTGGGGTTAAGTGACTTGCCCAAGGTCACAGGGCTAGTAAGTGTTAAGTGCCTAAGACTGGATTTGAACTCAGTATTCACTTCGACACCTAGCCCCTCCTGCCTTCACATCTCTTGATTGGAATTCCTTTGCCCTCACACAATTGCCTTTTTAATTCAGTCCTGTTACCCCTCACCTAGATGATCAAAATGGCTTCTGAGATGGTCTCTGGCTTAAGTTTCCTTGCCCTCTGCTACACAAGGATTCCTGCCAAAGTAAATTTCCATAAGCATGACTTCCCTAATCAACCAATGCCACTGGTTTTCCATTGCCTCTAGGATAAAATATAAACTCCTTTGCTTACCTTTTAAAACATTTTCAGAACCTTGCCCTAACCTACCATTCTAGTCTCATTGGATGTTACTCCTCCTTCCTTCTGAACTCTGGGAATCAGCCTTCTGTCTGCTGGTCAGAAAACCCCTTCAGTTCCTGTCTCTGTGGCTGTCTGCTCCCATGGGGTCCCCATGTTCCTTTAGGATGAGGCATTATCTTCTGTGTGAATCCTTTACTTCATGATTCCCCTCTCCCCAACTATTCCTGTCCTCCCTCCCAAACTAACTTATGTTTACCTACTTTAAGGGTATGTATTCACTTTATGGTGTAAATCTTTTTGCAGGTCCTTATTGTCTCCTCCAATAGAATGTGAGCTCTTTGTGACTAAGGAGTCTTTAGTGTTCTTTGTACCAGGGCCCAGCACAGTGCCTGGCACTGAGCAAGAGTTTAATATAAACACTTGTTGATTGATTATAAGTAGGGAATACATTCCAGGTATGGGAAACAGCCCACATAAAGGCAAAGAGATATCACTGTCTTCCCACTATGGTTCCACCAAGTCAGCTTCTTTTCTGACATACTTTTCAAAGAAAGTCCCTGGGCTTCTCCCCAACTGTGGGGCCTCTTTCCAACTTTCTGACTGCTCTGATTATAGCTTTCTTTACAGATGGGCTTCCTCATGTCCTCATCACCATAAAGCTTATCCTTTTTCTTTATTTCTCTCCTTTTCTTTCTAAATATTTATGCTGAGAGAATATTCTAGACACTTCTGATCGACTGTCAGGGTCAAGGTCCCATCCTCCCTTCTTTTGGGCGCTCTTCCTACTCATAGGAAAGAAGTACCAGGGTGGGGGATTGGAAGGGATGAGAGGCAAGCAGGGGCTCTGTTATCTATGTCTGCTCTCATAGTGTCCTTGGCTCTGTTTAAGGAAGAGCTATGCTGGTGTTGAAAGAGACTTTCAGCTCTTTGCCCTTGTCTTTCCTTCCCCTGTAGTGGTAAAAGAAATTAAGTGAGGAGGTTCTATCACTGGAAATGTGTAAGTCCACACAGATGGTATGAAACCATGTGACTTTTTCCAATCAGAAAAGGGAGGCATCTTTTATACTCTTAAAAAATTAGATGCCTTGCTCTCCCTGCCTCCTCTAAAATACAGCGAACCAGGAACCTCCGCCTAGCACGGTGCTAGGTCTATCCACTATTTGCAGTTCTCTCTGTTCATCTTACTCTAATTTCCATAACTCAGTGAAATTTCCTAGTAGGTGTAATACCATAGTAGGTATTTAATAAATGCTTACTCATTGAATTTGACTAAGTAGCAACACTACTCGGTATTACTTGAATGTAAGTATAACACCGTTTTGTTTCTTTTTTGTTGTTTGTTGTTTGTTTTTGTTTTTTGTTTTTTGTTTTTATGTGGTTTCTCCTGGCAACATAGTTCCTGAGAGCTTGTTTCTTAAAGTCCTTGTATTCCTGAGATTTAAAGGGATTTAGACAGTCTTTTGACCTGATATTCTGCCTCCTTCTCCCTGCTCATAATCAAGGCTTACTTTTGTGGTTGATGTATGAATGCTTGAGGGGCCACCCCCCCCAAATTCATATATGGATATGTTCACTTAGAGAAAAAGACCAGGGAAAACTGGGTTGACCCAGTGTTTCCATTCACAGGCTTACCAATAAATCTCACGAGAACTGGTGGTATTCAGACCACTTTTATAAGTGGAGGGGACTCTTAATAATAAACTTTCCTCATCTTTATTATTTTTTTCTTTATTTTATTTTTAATTCATGGAACAAAACAGCATTAACATAACACAATACTATAAAAAATATGATTGCACGTGAAACTGCAAATCCATCACGTTTAACTTGCTATTCCCTCCAAATATACAACAAAATTATCATGCGAAATTTCTTTTCTCCACCACTTTTTGCCTTCTCTCCCCTCCCTCCCCCACCCTACAGATGGCTACCATTAGACACAAATAGGTACATATATGTAAAATTATTCTATACATATTTCTATCTCAGTTATTACTCTTTTTTATCTTTAAAAATCTTTTATTTATTTATTTTTAGTTTTCAGCATTCATTTCCACAAGATTTTGAGTTATAAATTTTCTCCCCATCTTTCCCCTACCTCTACTCCAAGATAGCGAGTCTACTGAATACCCCTTCCCTCTATCTGCTCTCTCTTATATCCTCCCCCATTACCCCCCTAACTTTCTAGTAGGGCAAGATGGATTTCTATACCCCAGGGCCTGTATATATTATTTCCCAGTTGCATGTAAAAAACAATTTTTTTAACATTTATTTTCAAAACTTTGATTTCCATATTCTTTCCCTTCTTCCCTCCTCACCCACCCCTACTGGGAAGATATCGTTCTTTCGCATATATGTCATATGTCCTTTATTTTTAATTTGGGTATTTATAATAGAATGACTCAGTTGCTCAAAGTAGTTCTTAAAACAATATTGCTGTTATTACATACATTGTTCTCTTGGTTCTGCTCACTTCACTTTTCATCACTTCATTGAACTCTTTCCATACCTTTCTAAAATAATCTTTAAAATGAAAGGATTCACCCAGTGGCTTGGGCTCCCTTTCAGTTAAAGAACTATGATCGTGAGATCCTCTAACTTTGATAGTGCTTGTTTCTATAAAATTTAGGGTAATGGGGCAGCTAGGTGCTACAATGGATAGAATGCCAGGCCTGGAGTCAGGAAAACTCATCTTCATGAGTTCAAATCCAGCCTCAGACACGTACTAGCTGTGTGACCCTGGGCAAGTCACTTTACCCTGTTTGCCTCAGTTTCCTCATCTAGAAAATGAACTAGAGAAGAAAATGGCAAACCCCTCCCGGATCCTTACCGAGAAGACCCCAAATGGGGTTATGAAGAGCTGGACACAATGAAATGACTAAACAAGAAATGGATATACGCTGAGAATATCTTTTAAAGGATGCTTTAATATATAGAGTGTTAATTAAATGAAAGAAAAGATGATTTTTTGCCTTTCCTTGTAGCCCTTCACCCATTTTGCATTGCCTGGCATGTAGTACGTACTTAATAAATCCCATTGACTTGACCAAGGATTTTGTTAATTTCTGACTTATCCTTTGCTGTTTCCCTACCTTGGGTGTTTAGGATGAAGAGGTGGCTCGCCTCCCTGGGACATGTTGCCCGCAGTGTCTTCCAAGATCTTGTTCCTCAGCTGGGAAAGTGTACCAGGTAATCAATCTTGGGTGTGCCCTCCAAGGTGGCTTGACGCATGTTCCGACACTCTCCCTGCAAACCTTCTCTGACCCTCTCACATCCCTCCTGGCTGACTTTTTGTCAGAATTAATAACTCTTACACAAGTAGCTTTTTTCCTCCTTTATGGAAACATTTTTATGGGGAAAAAATTGCAGAGGATTAGAAATGTAAAGGAATGTTCTGGCGTGTGGCCCTTAGTTCCTTGTGCTGGTAGATAATATATTTATTGCTCACGGGTTTTGAATTAGGAAATAAAATATTATTGGTGATAGCCACCTTATGAATTTCTTCATATCTCCTGGGACTTGGGCTAAATATATATGCCTATGTATGTTTCTACCTATCTATACACACACACACATATGTATATATATACATACATATATATGTACACACATACACTCACATATATGAAGATAATCTATATATTTAAATAAATTATATATTTATATAGCTCTAGGGACATGAAGATGAAAGGGCCAGCTGGGTGGCACAGTGTGTGCCAGGCTTGGGGTGAGGATGACTCATCTTCTTAAGTTCAAATCTGACCTCTGACACTTTCTAGCTGTGTGACCCTGGGCAAGTCACTTCACCCTGTTTATCTGTAAAGTGAACTGGAGAAGGAAATGGCAAACAACTCTAGTTTCTTTGCTAAGAAAACCCCAAATGGGGTCATGAAGAGTCAGACATGACTGAAAATGACCAGACAATAATATATGAAGATAAATATGTAGATACAGACATATCTTTCTGTATATGCATTAGCAGTACCTAGAGGCCCTATTGCCTCAGTAATGGAGATATGTAGAGAAGTAGAGAGTTTATTTCTTCTCTCTCTGCCAGTGCCCTGTACATAGTAGGCATTCATAAAATTTTGGTTGAATAAATTGAATTAATGAAGGCATATTCTTTCCCTTGAGCATCTAGGTGACTAGGGGGTGAAAAATTTGTTTTTGTTTTTTTTGGCTGGTACCAGCAGTAGACTAAGTGCTGGACTGATGAAGCCCATTGGGAATTGCTTTTTAAAGGGATATACTTTCAGAAATGCCTTTGCTTTGGATGAAGGTACAGTGTTTTGAGAATGGCTGGTAGTATAATGTCTTTGATTGATACTTAAAATTCCCTTTGAACATTTGTTTACTGTCATTCTAGAGGCTGATGTTACTTGGACTAACTATTACCCAGGAGCAGGTTCATTAAAATTTATGAAGGAAATATATTTAAGCAACCATAGTGTAATGATGAGCTGGCCTTGTAGCTGGGAAAGCCTGGGTTCAAGTCTTACCCCTCTCACATCTTGACTATGTGACCCTGGGACAGTCACTTAACCTCTCATTGTGTGCCAGGCCACTCCCTAAGGCTTTTAAGTTTCAGAGAAGTGGTTGATTTCCATTAGTAGAAAGAAAGAGTTCCCTGTTCCAATGCAGTCAAATCTCCCTCTCAATTATTATCTGTATTAGTGAAAAAGAATAAAATTCCTGCCCCCAGACAGTACTTATCCATTTGGGAGGTCATACCTCCAGTCTGTATGCTATTTAGTATTTCCAGCAAGTCTTGTGTGGCTTTGGGAAGGGATTTTGAGTGAGATTTTCTTCTGTTCTCATGAGGAGTGACAGTCCCATAATTCTTCACGTAGGACAGTCTGCTCTCACCCAAACAGCTCATTTTGTAGTTCAGTCAAAATGTGGTCAGTCATCTGGAGAGATGGGCTACAGGTACTATGGCACCTTAGTATGCCTTGTGCCTTGGATAGTTGGAAGGAATTTTTGTCGAGTTTCGTCTCTTCAGGGATGTAAGAGGAAAACAGGCAGAGTGACATTTTCATGAGAATCTGGATCATTTGACTCTCTCCATCTATCTCCATCTGTCTGTCTATCTGCCTATATCTATGTATATATTAAGTATGTATTTATATTTTCTGTCTCTATGTATGTATCTCTATGGTCTCTATGCATCTTTACTGTCTATAACTGTGTATGTATATATGGATAGCTATTACCTCTGTATCTCTCTCTTAGTCATCACTCTGTCTCCTTATCATCTGTCTATATCTATGTCGACATCTTTCTATTTATCATCTGCATCTACCCATCTATCCATCCCTCCATGTACATCTATTGACATATCTCTCATCTATACCTATGTATCTGTCTCTGTGTCTATCAGTCTATCAACTCATAGATATACATATAGACACATAAAATTTCAATGGATTTTTTTATTACCTTAATTTCTGACTGTATATCTCTCCCTTGCCCAAGGAGACATTTCTTATAACAAAGAATATTAATCAAAGAGGAGAAAAAAACCAGTTCCGCAAAACTAGCTAGCACATCAGCCGAGCTTCTGTCCCCATAGGTCCCCACGTTTGCCAGGAAGGAAGGAAAGTACTTTTTTTCACTTTTTTCCTTCATGGGTCTCTCAGCATTAAGGTATATTTAGGTAAAGGACATCTCATCTTTGAGAACAAGCTTTGCTCCTCAGGGAGGCTACCTTCCTCTCTGCTAGCCAGCCCACTGTCCTCTTGGGTCCCCCCCCCCGCCCCATTTTGATGTTTAGCCAATGGTTTTCTTTTTGCTTTTTTTTTGCAGCATGGTGAACAGTGGACTGAAAATGCTTGTACTACATGTGTATGTGACAAAGGAGAGTCCAGATGCCACACACAGGAGTGTCCTTTACTCACCTGTGAAAAGGTATTTGGGGGCTACAGTTGGACCCTGATTGTCATTAATTTAAGAGATGCTAGTGCATGACCAGTGTAGTCTACCATGGAGTCAAGAATATCTTTTTTCATCATCGTGATGCAGGTGTGTTTATGCAGAGATGAAGAGAAGGTTGCTTGTTCCAGTTGAACTGGAAACAATGAGTAGCTTACAATTTTGGCACCTTGCAACATTTTGACAATGATGATGATTTGAACTCTTCTCCCACCCGCCACTTCTTAACTAGTGATCTCAGCTGTATTCTCTTTGTTTTGCTCTAGGGTCAGCACAAAGTACACCATCCCAGGGAGTGTTGTGATAAATGTGTGGCGTCTACAGGAAACTGCTTATATAATGGGATTCTTAGGTATCATGATGAAATGTGGAAAGGCTCGACCTGTGAATTTTGCACATGTGATCAAGGTCAGGTGACTTGCCATGTTGGAGAATGTGCCAGCGTGAAGTGTACCCAGGTGAGAAACTAAGGAGTGTAAGTAACCTTTATAAATAGGAAAGGTAGGTATTTATCTGGGATGAGTTGAGTATGTTTTGTCAGGAGGCAGGGGGATGGGCTTGTTGAACCTTTAGGGTCCTCTCTAATCCAAGGAATCAATCATTGACATTCAGACCAGGCTATTCATCACTTGTGCAGACCAGGGTGAAGTAGGCCTAGGACTGTGATGAGCTCGTGGAGAATCTGGTGAGAAGGGTGACCTGGAAAAAATACAAGACAAGGTAGAATGATTCTGAATGGTTATCAGTCAAACAAAGCAGCCAGACGTCATTGCTGGTGGCTTGTCCAGATGCATGAGTATGCCAGGCTCAGTTCCTGTCAACATCTCACTAGCAGCAAGCACCCCAACATCCCCAGGCTGGCTGCCAACACAGGTTCTTAGATCTGCTTTTGTAAAGGAAAGCAACTCAAAATCGGTTAACAAGCTCAATTTAATCAATCAAACATATATTACCTAGCTCAAGGGGAAAAGGTCAGCACCCCGAACTTCAGAGTATACAGACAGATCAAAGAGACAGGCTTCCAAACTGTCCGACCATTATAAATACCAAAATCACAGTTACCAGAGAGGGAAGCATCAACATCTGGGTTTTCAAAGGGGTGGGGTGGGGGTGGGGTGGGAGTCACATCTGATCAAATCACACAACACTTCTCAAAGTGAGCCCCAAAGCCTCACATCAGGAATTATATAGCCTTCTCCTAGGTTAGAGAATGTAATCACCCTCTTGACCCACTGCCCAATCACACAGCCTCAAGGTGTGGTCATTCCTGAAAACCAAGCCTCTTGCCACAGGCTCCATGTGACCACATTCAGCCTATTAGAAGGCAGAGTATATTTTCAAATCAGGGAAGGTTCTCAGAGTCTCTTCAGCCCATCAAAGGGCCTAGGGGCAGGGAAGATCTTTAAATTTGCATTTCCATTACACAGCACCAATGGAAAGGAGCCCTAGCAATGCGGCAGCTGAGAAATAACAAAACAAGTTTTTCCCTGCCTAAAGAGGTAAAAAGACAGTCTCATAAACAATTAATTCCATTGGCCTCTGCTGTTTGTAGAATCTCCAGAAGCTTCTAACAACGTAAGTTATATATAAAAGGGCAGAACATACCTCCTTTCTGTTTCCCATTGTGTTTCATCTGATCAAGCTGTAAATGGACACACCACCCGATGAAAGAAGGGGAAAGACTGTAAGAAATCTATGTCCTTCCTAGTGGTGAGGCAGACCCCACAGGTCCCAACAGGCCAGCCTGTCTTAGATAACCATGCGAAGTACTATGACAAGACTCCCAACAATAAGGTGTCTGTGCCCTGGAATGTCGGAGGGAACTCAGCATTTTTTTTCTCTCCACTGGCCTTTTTTTAAGGCAAAATTCTTACCAAAGTTCTTGGGTGTTTACCCAGCCCCAAACACTCCTCATCATCCATAATCATGTAGCCAAAACTAACCTATATACATATAGCTTGGTGGTTTTATTTTTTTGTTGTTCTTCTTAAAATTGACTTTTAAAATAAATTCTAAGGGAGAGGAAAAGGCCACGTTAACTTAAAAAAAGATTGGTATTCATACTTGTGTTACTGAACAGCACATTATTCAGAGTTCAGCTTAGTGCTGTCTCCTCTCATGAGTGATATATGTGCCTCCCCCACAATATTATCTTGTCTTTTTGAATATATTTAATAATATAGCTAGGATTTATATGGTAACTTAAGGTTATAAAGCATTTTTACCAATATTGCTTCACTTGAGGTAGTGTATTTATGTTAATATATTTTATTACATTTAATATATTTCTGTTACCTAGTTAGGTGTTGTAGTAGGTAGTGCACTGACCTGGAGTCAGAAAATCAGAAAATACTTACCACTTGTGTGATTCTGGACAAATCATTTTACTATCTGCCTCAGTTTCCTTATCTGTAAAATGTTCAAAACACACCATCTCAGGGAGTGCTGTGATAAATACATGGCATCAATAGGAAACTGCTTGTATAATGGGATTCCTAGGTATCATGGTGAAATGTGGAAGGGCTCTACTTGTCAATTTTCATGTGTGATCAAGGTCAGATGACTTGCCATGTTGGAGAATGTGCCAGCGTAAAGTGTACCCTGTCAGGGTTGCTGTGAAAGACAAAAGGAGACAATACTTGCAAATGCTTTGGAAATCTTTATGTGCTGTCTGAACTCTAGCTATCTTAAAGTAAAATAAATGGAATAAGCAATAAAAAAATAATAAATATATTTAGTATATATTTACGTTGCAAGATTTCTTTGTATCCCTGGTGCTTAGAACAGAGCCTGGTCCTTAATAAATGGTTAATAAAAGCTCAATGAATGATATCAAAACTAAATTGGATTGATGGGGGCAGAGGGGCATGAGTTGAGAGGGGATTTCCCTCAGGGAAGTGCCGTTGATTTCCCTGTTAGAGTTTCCCAGGGAGAAAAGGCTTTGTGCAAAGTGGGTAAGGTGTGTAATGTGGTGGTGAATGTTCAGCAGATACCCAGTTAGAGCAAAGAGATTTAACTGTTTCCCAGAGTGAGTTCTTGTAAGAGGCTTCTTGTAACCGGAGCCACACTCTCCATCTAGGAGGGCGCTGATGCAGTAGTCTGGGGCATTCAGGCCTTTTGACTATAAATAGCCTCCCTATTTAAGGCTCCCTATCTCACCAGGTCTAGTTGGCAGTATTCTCTAGCAGTGGAGTCTGTTGTGTCTAGAGTAGATTTTTGAGGGATGAGAAGAGCCATGTTGCTTCTTAATACTGAGGCCCACTTGACTTACAGATCTCCTTCTTAAAAAGAGATTTTGGTTGCATGCGTTCTGCTCCAAATACATCTGAATAGTCTTCAGATGTGGTACACACATTTTCTGTTAGATACTTTCTATATAAATAGCTCTCCTGTAAACATCACCCACTACAAAAGGCCATCTTAATCATTGCTGGTCAGCATTAATTATAATAGGCGGTAAGGAAGATGCTTTCTCTCCTCCCACTCCTTACAATTGCTTGTCAAGACCCCAAGACACAGAAAAATGCTCATGCCCTTTGAAATGACTAAAGTGCCAGGGGTCACAGAGATACAAAATTAAGGTGTTTACAAAATACATGTGTTTTGACTTAGATGAATTCTCAGATTCATGCAGATAGATAGCAGCACTAGGAAATTAAGTTGATTATAGACTTGAAAGATTTCTGGACCCTTTCCCTGCTTCTGTTACCCTTGTTGTTTGTCCTTCATTCTTTTTTTTTAAACAAATGCTTTATTAACTTCTGTTTTACATCATTCATTTCCGCCAGATTTTGAGTTACAATCATTTTCCCCCCGTTATTCCCCTACCCAACCTCCCAGAATAGCAGTCCCACAAGATATCACTTCCTCCAATCTGCTCTCTCCCATACCTTCTCCCATACCCCCTTCGACTATTCCATTAGAGGAAGGTGAATCTTTGTGTCCCAATGCCTGCACATCTTATCTCCCAATTATAAGCAAAAGAGTATTAATGATAGTATTTACATATATTTGAAACATTTAATGTTAAGACCTCGAATTTCAGATCCATTTCCTTCCTCCCTTGTCACCCATTCCCTCTGGGGAAATAAGTAATTCAGTATATGTTGTACATGTCTAGCTATGCAAAACATTATCATAGTAGATATATTGTACAAGGCTGCTTATAATTCCCTCCCACTCATCCCACCCCCCACCTGGTCCATTCCCTACATGATCCTGTCCCTCTTCTATAGTGGGTACTTCCAACCTCCCCTCCCCCCAAGGATGCCCTCCCATTCATCATCCCTCCTCTCATCCCCCTTCCCCCTATCCTGCTGCAGGTTGAGATATCCCATTTAGTATGTATGTCATTCTCTCCCTGAACCAAATTCAATGAGAATGTGGTTTTGCCTTTTTTGCCTTCCTATTCTCCCTCTCCCTTGCAACCACTTCCCCTTGCTTCTTCTACATGAGATAGTTTACCCTACCCTGTCTCTCCCCATCTCCTCTTGCCACTTTCCTCTCTCAACTCACAATTTCATCCCTTGAATATTCTCCCTTCCCAACGAATTCAGCCTATGCCCTCTATCTATATATAACTGTAACCATATACACACACATTCACATATGTATTCATATGACCATACACCCTTCTTCCATTATTTTCATAGTGAGAAAGGTATCATCAGTCACAGTTATTGCTTTTCCATATAGGAATGTAACTAGTTCAACTTTGATAAGTTCCTTTTGATTTCTTTTCCCTGATTACCTTCTCAGGCATCTCTTGCTTCTTGTGTCTGGATGTCAAATTTTCTATTCAATTCTGGTTTTTTCCTCAAGAATGCTTGAAAGTCCTCTATTCCACTGAATGACCATATTTTCCCCTGAAACACAATACTCAGTTTTGCTGGGTAGGTGACCCTTGGGTTCATTCCCAGTTCTTTTGCCCTCTGGAATATCATATTCCATGCCCTTCGATCCCTCAGTGTAGAAGCTGCCAGGTCCTGGGCTATTCTGATTGTGTTTCCACAATATTGAAATTGTTTCTTCCTGGCTGCTTGTAGTATTTTCTCCTTGATCTGGGGATTCTGGAACCTGGCTATAATATTCCTGGGAGTTTTCTTTTTGGGATCTTTTTCAGGAGGTGATCGGTGGATTCTTTCAACCTCTATTTTACCCTCTGGATCTAAAACATCAGGGCAGTTTTCCTTGAGAATTTCTTGAAGGGTGATTTCTAGGTTCTTTCTTTGATCATGGCTTTCAGGTAGTCCAATAATTTTTAAATTGTCTCTCCTGGATCTATTTTCCAGGTCAGTGGTTTTTCCCATGAGATATTTCACATTGCCTTCTAATCTTTCATTTGTTTGGATCTGCTTAACAGCATCTAGATTTCTCATAAAGTCATTAGCTTCCATTTGCTCCAGTCTAACTCTGAAGGAATGAATCTCCTCAGTGAACTTTTGAGATTCTTTTTCCATCTGGCAAATTCGACTTTTTAAGGCATTCTTCTCCTCATTGCCCTTTTGGGCCTCCTTTGCCATTTGAGTTAGTCTATTTTTTAAGGTATTGTTTTCCTCAGTCAGGCTGTTGACCCTCATTTCATACTTTTCCTGCATCCTTCTCATTTCTCTTTCCAGTTTTTCCTCCACTTCTCTTATTTGATTTTTAAAGTCCTTCTTAAGGTCCTCTATGGCCTGCAACCCAATCATGTTTTCCCCTGGGGCTTTTGGAGCAGGACTTCTGACCTCACAGTCCTTTTCCCGCTCTTTGCCCCCAAAATAGGAGTCTAGGGTTGCATTTTTCTATTTCCTTTGCCTTGGCATGTTGCCACTTAATTACTTGACTTTTGGGCTTGTTGCCACACTATGGTTTTAAGGCCAGATAAAGGAATTTTCGTCCCGAACGTGTGGGGGGCAACTTCCGTTTCTGGCAAGCTGTAAACCCACCTACGACTTCCACCCTAGATCACAATCCAGAACCGGGGAGGTTAAAGCAAGAGCGATTACCCCCCAAGACTGATCACTGGATCTCCCTACAGTTTGCAGGCCAGGAGCTGGAGCTGCCTCTGAAAACTACAAAATGGTGTTTCTCCTCATTGGCTTCTAGCCCCCAGGGGAGGAAGCCGATGCATTCCCCAAATACTGGTCCCAAAGTCCATAGGACACTAACCTCTTACTTTGTCCTAGGCATTTCTATGTTGATAATTCTGGAGTCGCCACAGCTGTTGGTGTTCTGGGGTCTCTCCAGCTGGCTGCTGGCCCTGCCGCCCTGGGGCTAAAACCTCAGCTCATGGGGACCTGGGCTCTGCTCGGCTCAGTTCCCTCGTGCTGCTTGGCTTGGCTTGTGCTGCCGACTCCCAGAGTGCTGCGTTGGTCCTTCCTGCAGGGCCGCTGGGCTGTCCTCAGTGGGAGGTTAGCTTCTCTGTGTCATTCTGTGGGTGCTGGGGTTCCAGAAGTTGTTCAGAGTCCCCTTTTACATATTTTGGGGGAAATCTGGGGGCAGAGTGGCTTGGATGAGCTGTTTCTGCTCCGCCATCTTGGCTCCGCCCCCCTTCCTGTCCTTCATTCTTGAACAGGACCAAGACATCATGAAGATGATGTCATGATTTGCAAGTAAATTGGATTTAAGTGAGTTAGGGCTGTGCAAAGTCACCAGCCTCACTCTCTCCTCCAGAGCCAGCTGGGTCCAGTGGCCAGATGTAGATCAGGATGACTGGAGATGGTGCTCTATTCTGTTCCCCTTTGAAGTGGCTTGAAGTGGTTGGATGACAAGAATCAGAGCTGTGGCCAATTTTTCTAGAACAATTAGGAATCTGTTGGTCTTTCTTAGGGTTCCTTAGGATGAACTTATGCATTTAAAGACAGATAACAATAACACCTAGCTAAATATGTCCAAGTTAGCATCTCACATATATGGATGCATTTGAAGTGTTCAGGGAAAGTTGTGGTCCTTAACTCAGCCTAGTCAGAGCCCTTTGATAATGAGAATAAGGTCATTAATTTGAATCCTATGTGGACCCATGAATTTAATTCTGTTCCAAGGCTGCAGTTGGACTGATAACTGTGATCATTAGTTTATTTATCTCCTAGATGAGGATAAAAGCTTGTCTGTCTCTTAATGAGTTTTCAAGGCTCTTGTCTTTCATGGCCATCCATTCCTTCTGGTTGTTCTCTCCCCTACTGTTGGTGTTCCTGATGCTGCTTTCTGGATTCTCTTTCTACCTGTCTCCCCATTCCTTCTCCACACCTTTTGGATAGTTATCTTTCTCCCACTCCTAATATGTGGATATACCCCAGAACTCTGTCTTGGGTCCTATATTTTTTTCTAAATTTTCTTGGTGACTTCATCAGTACCATGTGTTTAATGACCGTCTACAGTCAAATGATTCCAAAATCTACTTGTCTACCCTCATTTGTCACTTGAGCTCTGGTTACACACCATTATCTGGTTGCTCAGCCTTGTCACCTCCATGTCCCAGTGGCTTGCCAGACTTAATATCTCCCAAACAGAAACTCATTTTCTCTCTCATTTCCCTATTTCTGTTGAATGCAGAGCCATACTTCCAGTCACCTAAGTATGTGACCTTACTTTCATCCCTGGTCTTTTTTCTTTAGCTCCCTTGTTGGTCCTTCATCTTCAAAGAGGACCAATGGCATCATGGGTGATGTCTTGATCTGCATGTAAATTGGGTTTAAGTGAGGCAGGGTTGTGTAAAGTTATCGGCCTCTCTTTCTTCTCCAGTCATCAGAGTCCAATGGCAGGATGTAGGTCAATATGACTGGCCATGGCTTCCTTCAGAAGGATGTGGCTTCAGAAGTGGGCATTGGCATTTTCAATAAAGAACAGCTTCTTTGATGTAGTGGGTATAGAAGGCAGCTTGTAAGGGCATGAGAAGTCAGTAAAAAGCATTTATTTAGTGCTTACCCTGTGTTAGGTACCATGCTATGCATTGGAGAGATAAAGAAAGGGCAAAATACAATCCCACCTTCAAAGTGCTCACATTTTAGTGGGAGAGACAATGTGTAAGTAACTACATACAAGATATCTGCAGTGTATTTGGAAGGTAACTTTAGAGAGAATGAACTAGAAACAACAACAACAACAAAACTTCTGGGGGAGATGGGATTTAATCTGATTCCTAAGGAGACTAGGAGAGGAAGGAGTCAGAGGTGAGGAAGGAGGCAGCCAGTGGAAATGCATGGAATTGGGAGATGGATCTGAAGAGCAGCAATCAAGCCACTGTTGCCAGATGGAGGGATATGTGAAGAAGACTGGAAAGGTAGGAAGGTTTAGGTCAGGGTAACAGGTCACAGGTGGCCTTCTAGGTCCTTGGGTGCAGTCTTTTGACTTGAGTCCAAGTTTTAAAGAACAGATCCTTTTATTAAAGGGATTTGGTCTGTGAAGTTCAGATTTAGTCAAAGAGCCACACTTGAGGACCTGGAGGGCCATATGTGGCCTCAAGGCTGCAGGTTCCCCATTCCTGCTTTAGGCTGTAGTGGAATTGAAATGCTAAACAGAGCATCTTTTATTTGTTCTTGGGAAAAATAGGGAGCCATTGGAGTTTATTGAGTTGAATTGATTCAGGTTGATATGGTGAGATGTGAGCTTGAGGAAGCCCACTTTGACAGCTGAATAGAAGGTGGATTGGAGTGGGGAAGGAGTTGAGATTGAAGATTCCTTTTGTCCACTTCTTTAGAATGCCATCTATACCAAGTACATCTGCTTTCTGACTTCTTACTCGCTTCTAAACCCTCAGCAGTCTAGCCTCCAACCTCATCTCTCAACTGAAACCACCTTCTCCAAAGTGACCTATGATCTCCCAATTACTATGTCTAATAGCAGTATGGATCTTGGAGGCTCCTAGTTTGTGGGTAGGAGTTGTGGTAGAGAGGAAGACCAAGAGTCAGGCACAGAGCTCATTGAGGAAAGGACGGGAGAGTGTATTAGAGTTTGGTAGATAAGGGCTGTTGGTTCCTGAATTAAATGATACTCTTTGATAGCATGACCTTCAGAGGAAGAGAAGTAGAGGTAGAGGGGGAGTCTCCATAGGAGGGAAGGAAAGTGGAGGCAAGGAGAAGAGAGTGCCTTTTGTAGGAGCTTCACTATGGGAAAAGGAGGAGGGATTTGGTATGGGGATCTGGGTCCGGTGAAGGGTTTTTTAAGCATTGTAGAGATCTGTGAGATGTGTTTCAGGAAGTTGGAAACAAACCAATAGCTAAGGTCTGGTTTGGAATTCAGACATCATGGGTCATTGAAGAGATGTGCTACCTGAAAACATGGCAGCGGGTGGTATTATGGATGTAGGTACAGGGCTTTGATGTTGGTGAGGACTTGTCCAGAAGAAGATGCTCATGTGATTTGGAAGATAGAACTGCACACTGTCTTTTCAGCTAAATTGTTGACCTCTTCCCAGAACACAACATTGCCCACCTGTCTCTCTGCATAGACTGTCCCCCATGCTTGGAATGCTCCTTCTGCATGGCACCTTTCCTGATCTCCACATTTGTTAATACTTGTACATATCTGTAGAAATTACTGTGAATATCTTTTGTATTTAAATGTCCTTGTACTTCATGTGAAGTCATTGCAGGTAGGGGCCCTTTAATTTTTGTCTCTGTATGTGCAGAGCCTAAAACGATGTCTGTCATAGGCATTTAATAAAAGCTTTTCAAATGAATGAATGTGTGTAAGGTTTTATCTCATAATAGAAACTGAGGAAGGATATGAGTTTATAAACATAAATCTCGTTCCTAGTACCAGTAACACCTCCCAGTATAAATCATGGGCATAGTATGCCAACTGGACCATGTTTAAATAGGAAGAATGGCCAGAATCCAGTGAAATGGATCATGGAAAAAAATTCAGATACTGAGTAATTTGTCTCAATCAGGTAACCAGTTTGATTTTCTTTTTTTTTTGCTATTGAGCTATTAATTTGATGAGTACCTCATCATCCCTCTCTCTATAGGATGAAGAATTAATTCACTTGGATGGAAAATGCTGTCCCGAATGTGTTTTGAGACGTCAACATTGTCTTTATGAAGAACAGATAAAAGATGTGAGTGTGAGAACAAGCCTGAGAGCTGATTTGATTGCCAATATTTACTGAAATCATTTAATTTAAAAGGTGACAGTGATCATAGTATAACAATGGGAAAAACTCCACTAAAATTTTATTTTTCTGCCCCTGTTTACCTTGTTTTATTTTATTACACAGAGGAAAAAAAGAAAAGATATTTTAGCCTCCAAATATTTATTGCTTCCATTATATCCCCTTTCTCCTAGCAAGGTGGGTTTTCGTGGCACGTTTGATAAATTAAGTGAGATTTATTAGTTAAGACTTAGCAAGCATGAAAAAATGCTTTGCTGACCCATCAAGAATAATAATAAAAAATTGTATTGGTAGAGCACATTTTTATATCATTCAAGTGTTTATGAAGCTCTTTCTTCACTACCTTATAAAGTACGTAGTCATAAAGCATTATTCTTGGAATCATAGTTTTATAGCTAGAAGGGACCATGGAAATCATTTAATTCAGCACTCCCATTTTCCAGATTGGGAAAATTGAGGCCCAGAGAAACTGTGGACCCATAAGAGCCAAACTTGGGTTTGAATTTAGGTCCTCTCCTATTCCACTGATCTTTGGTCTGCACCACACTGGGGTTCAGAGTAGCCCCCCTCATCACCTACCTAACACATGGCAAAATTGAGGCTGAAACGTGTTCTGATTTGGACTGTATCCCACACTCTGTTGTGCCATGGCTGATGAGATGATGCCTTTGTTGGCATGAAGGTTAGGATGAGAGCATCTGATTTCTAGACCAACTTTTTTTTTTAAACCAACTTTACTTTCAGATTTGGGACAGATCCCCTAATTCCTTTCTGAGGATGATCTTGTCTCCCTGCTATTGTAGCTATTATATTTTTAAGGAAGTTTTGGAGATCCATAATTCTCTAAGTGCTCACTTTTGGAATGTCCATAGGACCCTCTAGTCCTCACTCCAGAAAGATAAGAATGCCAAGATTGTCTGTAGCAACACTGTAAACAAACATGAATCCTCCTCTTCTCCAGAATCCCATTTTTTCTCATGTGATTTTAGGCTCTTTGACCTTACCTTGACTTCATAGGAGGAAAAAATAGATTTCACAGCAGGAATTGCAATTCAGATTTCTCCTGCCAAGATTTTCCTTGAAATCTGATATACTTAGTTTACATGCTTATCACAAGCAATCTTATTTTATTTGAGTAAAACATGACTTTGGTTCCTGTCTTTGGTTTCTTAGCTGTAAAAATGATTGGATTCTGAACTTTTTAGTGACACTGTTTTCTTGTCTTTTGTTGATGTCTTTTAGAAATTTGAGTGAAACCAAGCAGATTTCAGAACAATTTAGATTTCAACATAGACGTAGAAATTTGTGCAATTATTTAATAGCACAGGACATCTTAGGACATCCAAAAGATTTAGTAGATGATCAGTTTTGCTGAAAGTATGGGAGGGGATGAGGGAGACCAGGGGAATTTAGGCTGGATCCATTAGACATTGCCTCTTTTCTTTCTTCAGTGTATTCATGTCATGTTTTGTTTACAGCAGACTCCCTCATGCTATTGAAACTGAAACTCCTTATTTCTCCCTTTCCCTTGATGGAGATTGGTTTGCATCTTTTTCTTATCTTGGCTAGTTCTAGCTTGCCTGAGGAGATACCAGGAGAGAGAGTGAGTGAGTGTGTGTGTGTGTGTGTGTGTGTGT
Organism: Gymnobelideus leadbeateri; assembly: GCA_011680675.1. Taxonomy (NCBI): domain Eukaryota; kingdom Metazoa; phylum Chordata; class Mammalia; order Diprotodontia; family Petauridae; genus Gymnobelideus; species Gymnobelideus leadbeateri. Next base: position 460,724 of record WOXC01005877.1, on the reverse strand, counting down.
GTGTGTGTGTGTGTATGTGTGTTTGTGTGTATGCTGGGTATTTGCTGAGTTCACTTGAGTACATGCCTGTGGAATAGTTGGGAATAAAAGCATGAAGGAGGCTAAGAGACTGTTGATATATCCTTCCATTTCACTTGGAAATTGGGTTTTTTTAAAAAGTTTCTTTGAAGGGCAGTTTTTCTTTTTCATCTAGCAGACCAAAACAATGTCATCTAACTATGGTAAATCAGATTGATTGGTTCAGTAGAGAATTTAAAGTCATTTCATTTAAAAAGTACTTCCTTATTCCACTTTGCCCCTTCTCTTTGCTCCCAGGCATCCTGCTCACAAACTTGGCTGCTCCCATTCTCACAGGGGTGTTGTGAGGATAAGTGAAATCATCTTTGAAAAGCACTCTGGATCCTAGGGCAGAACACTCACTTTCATTACTGTCATCTGTTTGAACGCACAGAATATGTCTAAGTTAGAAAGCTTTTGGCACATGGCACATGTCGTACATTACAAACCAACCCTACAAAAGCATTTGTACAGAGAGCACAGAGACTTAAATGTCCCAGTAAAGCCAAGGAAATTCCCCCATGAAGTTCCCTTCAATTAGTACTGGAGAGTGAGCTTAATGTGCTCCCCAGTCAGACAGGTTGAAAGCCGTGTTCAAGTGCTTCTTGCTTGTTGAGAAGAGGCTTCTATGATGGCTCTAGACCAGGGGTTCTTGGCTATTTTTGTGCCATGGACACTGTTGGCAATCTGGCCAAACCTCTGAACTCCTTTTTAGAATCACGTTTTTTTTTAATGCATAAAATAAAATACATAGAAGGAAGCCAATTATGTTGAAATTCAGTCTTTGTTTCTGCCTTCCTCTCTTCCTTTCCCTCCCTTCCTTCTCTGTTTTTCTTTCCTTCCCTCCTTCCTTCCTCCCCTCCTTCTTCCCTTCCCTTTCCTCCTTGCCTCCTTCCTTTCCTCCTTCTCTCTTTGCTTCCTACCTTCTTTTCCTCCTTCCTGCCTTCCTTCCCTCTTTCCTTCCTTCCCTTCTTCCTTCCTTCCCTCCATCCTTCCTACTCTCTTTCCATCCTTGGTTTCCTTCCCTTCCCTCCCCTCCCTACTTCTTTCCCTCCCTACTTCCTCCCCTTCTTCCTTCCCTCTTTCCTTCCCTTCTTCCTTTCCTTCTTACTTCCTTCCCTCCTTCCTTCCTACCCTCTTTCTATCCTTTCTTTCCTTCCCTTCCCTTCTTCCTTCCCTCTTTCCCTCCCCTCTCCTCCATCCCTCCCTCTTTCCCTCCCCTCTCCCTCCCTCCCTTCCTTCCTTCCTTCCTTCCTTCCCTCCCTCCCACTCTCTCTCTCTCTCTCTCTCTCTCTCTCTCTCTCTCTCTCTCTGTCTTACAAGTTTACACATCCCAGGTTAAGAACCCTACCTCTAGGGGAGGATGCTTAGTATACTATTGTGACTCATTTGTAAATGCTCACAGGCTCTCTCAATCTGTACCTGAATTCCTGGGCCAATGAAACAGGCACTGAAAGTCTTTTGGTAACATTATTCATTCCTTTATTTTCATGTAGGAGGGAGAAAAGTGGAATGATGGTCCATGCAAAGTGTGTGAGTGCCAAGATACCCAAGTGACCTGTTATCAGCCCTCCTGCCTCCCGTGCCCGGTGGGCACATTGGCAGTGGAAGTCGCGGGCCAGTGCTGCCCAGCTTGCAAATCAGGTGGGTACAATTTGGATTGCATTTCTAGAGAGTGATACTCTCACTGACAAACTCCAAAGGACGGCCTCTGGGCTGTTTCCCTGTCCTTGTTTCCTTAATCCTTCTTCATTCTATCAATTTATTTCTCTTGAGTCATGAACAGTCTTTGTCTAATTAAATTAAACTGGCATGAGGGGCTTTTCTTTCTTTTGAAGGTACAGAAATGATTGCTCAAAGTCTTTTAGTTGCTCTTCTAAAGTGAACTATTAAACAAAGGTGATTTTAGGGAGGACCCATATAAGTTAGTCTTTTAAAATATAGAGGTTTATTTCTCCCCAAATATCTATTTTCCACCTCTGCTTTCAGTTCTCCAGGGGATAAATGGATTAATTACTTAATGATAATTAACACACTAAGGGTTCCCGATGCCACTGAAATAACAGGTATAGACCACACTATGCAACAAAACAAAGCTAAACTAAAACCAAAGTCCAACAAAAACTTTTGGAGGGTTGTTTATGTTATAGTTGAGGTAATTTGTCATTTTATGGTAAATGATTGCTTGCAATCTTTAGAATAGCTTTCTCTGCACAGCATTTTGCTCATGTGTGGATAGGTGGCATTTTCAATTTGACTTTCACAGCTAATAGTTTTTACCTGTAGGTACTGATTTTTTTTTTTTATTGGCGTCTATTTTTGTTGTGTTTAACTTCTTGTGGCTAATTGTAGCGCATCACTTAATATAGCATGGAAAAGGGAAAGTAATTTTATGGTTTACTTAGGCTGCCTTCACAAAAATGCCTCAAGTGGGCTTGCCAATAAAGACACACACACACACACACACACATTGTGTGTGTGTGTGTGTGTGTGTGTGTGTGTGTGTTTAGCATACAATTATATTAGAGAGTCTACCATGGTGCACAAAGCACAGGATTTGGAGTCTAGAAGGGTTCTCTTCCAATTCTGCTTAAGATACTTACTGTGTGCCTGTGGGGAAGTCACTTAACATCTCTCAGTCTTAATTTCTTCCTTTTCAAAATGGGTATGTTGATACCTGTAGCATTCACCTTATGGGCTTGTAAGGCTCAGATGAGATATATTATGTTCAAAATGTTTTGTCAATCCCAAACTGCTGTACAATATCAGCTATCAACCTCTTTCTTCTCCCCTTCTTCATTCAGTCCCCCCTCCTTTATTCTGTTCATCCCCACCACCATTGTCATCTTCATCATCTTCACCATCACTCGACATTGACAAGGAAGCACTTGCTAATTTCCAAATCCAAAGAAACCACTGTGTAGACAGTGATATAAGATCAGTGAGTTGTAAAATGTGTTTACATATTAAACACACATGTTACCTTTAAGCTCAAAGCTTAAGAACATTTAAACAACAAAAAAATTACTTTCTAAATGACTTTAGGATCCTATCTGTTCAGAGGCTGTTCATTCCTAGTTCTCTGTCCTATCAGTCACAGACAAAGCAATATGTGTTTAGTATTGTCTTTTGTCTCTGATATTAATTATCTTAGAGGATTTTAGGGGATAAGAAAAAACACTTTGGAATTTTTCTGTTGCAATGAATTTTTGCTGCTTTTGCTCTTCTCCATGCATATGTTCTAGGTTCCTGATGGGCTTCTTCTGCCTGGAAAGCTAGTTCTGAATAACTCTACTTACTGCTTCCTTTTCTTTGTCCTTGAATCCAGTCCCTTGTCACCCAGAGTGCCTGGCTTGTTCTCAGTCTCCAGACCACTGTGACCTCTGCCGAGATCCCAGAAAGCATTTGCAGAGTGGACGCTGTGTGCATAGCTGTGACCCAGGATTCTACCAGAGTGGTAGCCTTTGTTTAGGTATGATTGGGTTGCTGGCACTATGGCTAGTACTTCTGGGGATTAGCTTACCTGGGAGGTTATTAGGGATGAATGGATAGATAAATAAATGGATGAGCATTTATTAAAAGTTGACTCTGGGCTAAGCCCTAAGAATACAAAAAACAAAAGCAAGAAAGTGCCTGCCTTAAAGGAACTTACATAAGGGAAATAACACATACATAGTGTGACTTGTGAGATGAATGAAAGCTCTGAGACAGAGTTTCTGTGTAATTAAATATTCAATTTATTAATTATGCTAATTGCAATCAATAAATTGATGGTCAGTGGTCTTGGTAAACAAAGACTCTAAGGGAGGGCATGGCTAGGTAGTGTAGTGAATAGAGCACTGGCCCTAGAGTCAGGAGGACCTGAGTTCAAATCCAGCCTCCAGACATTTAACACAAAAACTAGCTGTGTGACCTTGGGCAAGTTACTTAACCCCAATTGCCCCCTCCAAAAAGCCAAAAAAAAAAAAAAACCCAAAAACTCTAAGGGAGACCCTGAAACACTTTAATTCCTTCTGAAAGGGGGGGGTCCCCTTATAAGTGAAAATCAACCTTGACAGACAGACATTTAATGAGGAGGTGGGCTAAAAATCTTTAATTCCTTCTGCTGAAAACTTAGCTTGATCCTGAGACTAGCAACCTCTAGCAGTCTGGGCAGGGGAAGCCATTCCCATCTGAATCTCTCTGGCTGTTTTTTTCCTTCCCTAGCTGGGTTGCCCTAACCTCTGATGGAGGAGATCAGGGACAGGAATTTCTTCCTTCAGGGTAAAAGCTCACCTAGACAGGATTCTATTTATACTCTAAACAGAAATTAGGTCTCCTAGTTGGGTGGTGTCTTGCCCAGAATTGATGAGCATGTGTCTTGAGGGCTAGGAATAATCTCACCAGTCAGCCATGCCCTTAGCAGGAGTTGGGCCTTTATAGAAAATAGAAGGAATAAAAGGTGGATCATAATTAATAAATAGTTATTAATATAATAGTATAATGTTTTTCTCAAATGGTACATGAGGAGGGGTGTTTTGTTTCAGACAGCCACAGGTATGATGAATAGATTGCTGTACCTGTTCCAGTAAGCAGTGGTCACATTGATTTGATTGTGTTTCTATGGTTTAGAGGCAGGTAGGGAGGGAAGGATCCAGCTAGCGTGAGGAGCTGATGGTAAGCTGACCAGGGGACAGAGTGAAGCCTGGCTGGAGCTCGCCTTGATGCTGTGAGCCATGAGACATGCTCACCCATTGGTAATGGTGAAGATGATAGCTTGGCTTCCTCTGGCAGCCACTACTCCTGGTGGATATAAGAAAGTAGTAAGCAGACTACTTCTGCCCCTAATCATCCTTTTTCTTCTAACAATTAGGCAAAGACCAAGACTATTAGAGTCAGAAGGGATCTCCTAGGCCATCCAAGTGACTATCACTTTTGATGGTGAGGGGCAGCACAGCCTAGTGGATGTCAGCCCGAGAGGTAGGAGGACCTAGGTGTCCACTCTGTGTGTATGACGTTCTAGTTTTGTGACGATGGGCAAATCACTTAATCTCTCAGTACTCTATAGGCTACCCTCTAAGGCTGTCTGCAGAGAAAGTGGTCCCCTGCATTGGTAGAATGAGTTTCCTCATCTAGCACTTTCCTGCACCAGTAAAACCATAGATTTCCACCCCTATCTCTATCTGACCACAAGAGGAAGATTGCAACTGTGTATCAGCAGCTAGAAGTCAGGACTCGGCTTCCTGAATTCAAATCTTGCCTTAGACACTTACTAGCTGTGTGATGTAGTCATGTAATGAAATGTATTACTGGAAGAAGTTGACTGCCTTATAAATGCCTAAATAATTTGTAGAGAAATAGAATGATGGCTCACAGGTTTTCACAACAAAAGATAGTGGCTTCATCATACGCCAAAGGCAGTAGAAATCATTCATACGACATACATGATCATCTCATCTTGAAGTGCTAATAGCACAATAAGGCATTGTTAATGAAGCAAAAGCAAGAAGATCCCCAGAAAGATAATTGCAGCTTGTGCACCAGTGGAGGATGGAGAAGTAGAGAAGATCTCTGAAGAACTCTACAAGATTCTCTAAGTCAAGATAGTGTGCTACTTGGTGAGAAAATTAATTGCAAATGTGAGAGCATGGAAGGCTGGCAAAAAGTCATTTGGAAAATCTAGTTCAAGTTTAAGAAGTAAAATAAGCTCAAGGTTTGAATACTACTCAGAACCTTCATGTCTGTATATCAGATATGTTTTCTTCAAGAAGAGAGTAGAGGGACTTTAGCAATGGAGAACACTCTACATCCTTCAGATGAACCTGGCTATCTCTTAGCAAACACGAGGTGATTGACCCCCTCATGAAGTAGCAAGATTGCTGAATTTGGAGTAAGAAGATCTGGAATTAAATGCCAGGCCTGCTAGTTATGACGTGTATAAACCTGGGCAAGCAAACAGAGCTGGCAGCTGCCAGTGAACTGTAAGCAACTCACATCAAAGATATCCATAGCAGAGGAGTTGAGAGATCATTTCATAGGATGTCTTAGAAAGAGGAAAAAAATAGAAAAAGAATCATAAACAATGTTAATACCTGTTTAAAAAAGGTATTGAAAAGCCTTCAAAAATTACCAGATCACACATCCATTTTCTTATAAATATCTTTATAGGAATCATTGGTCTAATAATGTATCCTTGATGAATCTGTATGAAGGGAATGGACAGGCTTTCACAAACAATTCTCTACAGCAGACCATATCTTTGCAGTCACAGAGCTGGAGAGAGGGTGTAGAGAAGACAGAATCTCACTGGGCTTATTGTCTGTTTATTATGTCCAGCCCCTTCTCCCCTTAATTTTGATGTAGCAGAATGGAGACTTAACTTCTCTAATGAAGAGTCTTTCTTGAGTATGTTAAGATCTGGCAAGATTCCTTTGTAGATACATTCACTGAGATAACTTTGTTCAATGGCCCTCTGACTATTAACATCAAATGAGGCATAAAACAAGGAGATGGATGGATGTGGAAGGTGGTTACAGAGTAACCCTGCAGAGCTCAGATAGAACAGAGATTCCTTATAGATAGTGAGGTCTTCCAAATGTTTATGGATGGCTTTTTGTGATCTGGATTGTGCATCAGAGCTTTATGTGATTTCTTCAGTGTGATCTATGATTACAAAGACTAAGACCTACTAACACATACAGGAAGAAAGAAAAGGGTAAATATTATCCATTGTCCAGACTATGATATGCCAGTAGATGGCCAACCCACTGAAATAACCTATTTATCTCTCTATCTGTCTATCATCTCTCTGTCTGTCTGTCTATCTATATCTCTGTCTATCATCTATCTATCTATCTATCTATCTATCTATCTATCTATCTATCTATCTATCTATTTCTGTCTGCCTGCCTGTCTATCCATCTATCTCTATCTTCCTGTCTGCCTGTTTATCTATTTGTCAGTCTGTCTGTCTGTCTATCTATGTATCTATGTATCTATCTATCTATCTATCTATCTATATTTGGGACAAGCTCAGCAGTCAGTGAGTTGGGCCCAGATTTGAATAAGAAGTTCCTACTTTTAAGATGCTTTCATTCTAATAGGAGAATGAAATGTATCTAGGGGAATGGTGACCAGCAGGTCTAGGTAGGGATAGAGATGGTGAGTGAATCCATAAAGTGGTAAATTGTCATTTACTTTTCTGTTGCAATAATATTATTGATTTATTATTGTTTCTGGAGCAAGAACCAAATATGGAACAGAAGGTGTGGGGGTGGATGTAGATGGAGGCTGAGCAGATGGCCCCTGTGTTGGGCAGGGCCTGGTGGATGTTGGGATGGGATGTGAAGCATGGTCTTGGGGTATACGTGGCCAGTCATTGGGGTGACGTCTTTGAGCTCATTGGTGTTGTTTTCCTTTTTTTCCTGGATGTGGGCTGAGCAGCGTGCCAGCAGGAGTGTGCCACGTGTACCAATGGGTTTGAATGCTCTTCTTGCCAGCCCTCCCTGCTGATGAAGGAAAGGCAGTGTGTGGCTGCCTGCGGGAAAGGATTCTACCAGGATCATCACTACTGCTTAGGTAAGAACTGTCAGGGAAGGAGGCTTGTATGCAGTAGCAAACACCAGCCCTGCTCATGTGGCATGGGCCAGCTCCTTCTTCTAGTTTCTTTTGAGATTAGTAAGAAAAGATGCAAATAGAATTCCAAAAGATGACTGAACACAAGTATTGGGGGAGAGGTGTGCTCACTGTAGGACTTTTTTTATTGTTTTATAGATTAAAGAATATCAATGCAATGAAATGTGCCTGTAGTATCTGTGTAAGCCATTCTGTACATGCCTCAGGGCATTTGAACACTATTTAATTAAGCATACTTCTGGTCCGAGCTTGTCATTTGGTTCTTAGTTACATTTCTGAGCAATGTAAGTACATGGTGCTTGAATAACAAAAAAGAATATTGAGAGCAAAATTCATTTTTTTTTACCAAAATATATATGGCAACACAAGAAATATGGAGTGAAAAAGGAGAGTCCAGGGAGACAGACTAAAAGAGTAGAAGAAGTCATCACCCCTCACAGAATGGCATGGCTCTTCCTTGGCTTGGTGTGTGAGGGAGGGGCTCTGGATTCCGAGATGGTCGTCCACATGGGAGTTGTTTTCCCCTGCCCCTGTCCCTCATGCCGTATTGTGCTGTGACAGGAAGCTGGGTTCCTGACAGGCCATGCCAGCTGAGCAAGCTCTGACAGGTCCTGCTGAGCTGGGAGGAAGTCCCTCTCTGTGCATGCCCTGACACTGGATCCTTTTTCTTGGATTGGAGCCTCAGTTCATGTTTGTAAAGTCACTGACATTTCCTAAGCCTTGCTTTCTCCTCTGTTAAATGAGTGATTCTGACTAGCTAATCTCTAAAGTTTCTTCAAATCCTAGGAGCATTATCTCTATCCTAGAACTGAAGTCTCAGTCATCAAGCAACTTGCCCGAGGTTATAGAAATAGTGCGGGGTGAAATGGGGGCTCAGAATCAGACCTTCTAAACCCAGGTTTTCTGCCTGCAGGGATCTTCCTTCCTAGTGTACTTCATTGCCTTTCAGATATCAACCAGCCTTAATCATAAGCACCAGCTCCAGTGACCTTGACCCAACTGAATGAGAATCAGGCCAGGGAGCTCTTGGGAAGGGCCAGTCAGCTATCATTTAAAAACACCTACTATGTGCCGGTCACTTGCTAAGTGCTGGGGATAGAAAGAAAGGCAAAAGATAAAAATAAACAGTCCCTTCTCTTGAACTCAGAGTCTAATGAGGCAGACAACATGTGAATCCTTATGTACGAATGAGATGTAGACAGGCTAAATCGGGGGTAGTCTCAGAGAGAAGGCATTATGATTATGGAGGATTGGCAAAGATTTCTAGCAGAAGATGTAACTTAAGCTGTCATGAAGCCCTTTTCACTGGCTGATCCCCCTTGCTTCTTTGGTCCTGGCCCTGCCCTCTGTAGCCAAACAGAACACATATCCTCCCTCTTCCATGTGACACCTCTTCATGTATTCAGGTAGCCTGACCCTAGGCAGCTAGGTGTGGCTAGAGAGAGGGACTGGAATTCTAGAAGACTCATCTTCAAGTCTGGCCTCAGAGTCTTACTACCCGTGTGACCCTGGGTAAGTCACTTACTCCTGTTTGCCTCAATTTCCTCATCTATAAAATGAGCTAGAGAAGGAGATCACAAAACCATTCCAGTATTCCCAAATGGGGTCACAAAGGGTCAGACAAGACTGAAATGACTAAACAATAATCCGACCCTTCTGAATCTCCTGTTTTCTAGGCTGATCATGTCCAGGGCCTTCCACTGTTATTCATCTGACATAGACTCAAGGCCCTTCACCATACTGGTTGCTCTCCTCTGGACATTCTCCAGGTTTTTAAAACCCTTAAACATTGATGCTGAATCCAGTACTTTAGGAGGTCTGATGGTAGAGCCCAAGGCAACAGTTACCTCCCACTTTCTGTAACTGTGCCCTTCTTGATACAGTCCAAGATTATGTTAGCTTTTTTTGGCTGCCGTACTGATGACTTATATTGATCTCATAGTCTGCTAAAAAGCCCAGATCTTTTTCAGAATAACTTCTATCTATCTATCCATGACTTTCCCATTTATTCTTGTTAAGTTGATGCTTTGTGCCAAGGTACAAGACTTTGCATTCATCTCTAGTGATTTCTGTCTATCAGATTTAGCCCAGTACTCTAGCCCAGGGTTTGACAAACTCCATTTACAAAATGTAAACCTCATTCTTAGCTTGCAGGCAGCACACAAATGTGTGGTGGGCTGGACATGTCCCGTGGGCCATAGTTGGCCAACCTCTGCTGTAGCCTGCTAAGATCCTTTTGAATCTTCATGGTATTGACCTGTGTGTTAGCTTTCCCTCTCAGCTGTGTATCACCTGTACATCTGTGCCTTTCTCTATGTCACTTAGAAACATGTTATCCACTGTGGAGCCTAGACTAGATTCCTGGGGGTACTCCAGAGGAGACTTTCTGCCCAGCTGACATTGAGCCTGTCTGTCCAGGCCCATCTGAATGTTTTATTGTCCACTCCATAGAGCTACATTTTCTCCATAAGAATAGACAGGCCCCATTCTTACAAAGCTTATACTCTGAAGGAGACAACATGTAAACAACTGTGTAAACAAGTTATAGATGGTAAATTGGGGGTTGTTGTTGTTCATCCTTTGTTTTCTCTTTGGTTTCAACTCACTATTAAAATTTTGATTCGGTCCTTTTCAATGTAAAGGGCTTTCTCTGGCAGAGAAAACTTGCAACACAAAGACATGCGCCTTTGCTTCTCCAAATTCTCCTAATCCATCCACTCCAAGCAAAGGTCCTGTCTCTGTAACTAAAACAGAACAGGACAACTCCCCCTTACCTTCCCTTGCCAGCCTTAGTTCATTGTGAGCCTTTGTTTTACATTCTCAATCCTATTTTTATTATATTTGTCTTCTGTTGTATGACCTTGCTTGAATCTTCTGCTTGTTTCTTTTTTGAAGCCCTGGTTGGTTGGTAAGTTCCCTGTGTATCCACGTAGGGCTCTTCAGACAGATCCATTGTTTTCTTCCATATTGAAGTTGTTTCCCTTTGTGTCTTCAGAATTTTATTTTTGAATATCTCTCATCCTTCCTGGGCTTTGCCCAGAGTATTTAGTGTATTCACTGTAACTATCTTTGCTCTAAACCCTTTGAAATTTGTTTTTTCCCAAATCTAGAGAGCATGCATGTGAGACTATGCCTGGCTTTGCCTTCTATCTCTGTTACAAATTCCTGAATGGAGTGGTCACTTCCTACCAACAACCAATAATTTGCCTCTAATTTGACTCAAATCGAGGTTATATTTTTTCTTGTTGACTTTTTCACAAACTGATACTTTTTCTTCTCCACATCCCCCTTTTTATGAGATTTCTACTTTTTTTTTTGTGGATGGAGTTATGTGTAGTTGAATGGGACACTGAATATATTTGCCATTCTTCTCTGAATCTAATAGCATGGGGGAACAGTGCGAGAATATTGTGGGTGGCTTGGAGGAAGAGAGTGACATTAGTGAATGTTATTGGCCTAATGACCTTTTTCTTTCATTATTTTTAAATTTTTTAAGTATGAAGAAAACTCAAAACATGCATTGGAAGAAATCCAGTTATCACTTATATACAGTAGTCTTGTCATAGAATTGTAACAATCACCAAAGAGAGAATTGTATTTACTCTTCTATGCCAATTATTTTTCAATTCCTTAAGTAAATTTTTTTGGAGGGGAGAAGGCAAGGCAATTGGGGTTAAGTGACTTGCTCAAGGTCAAACAACTAATAAGTGTGTTAGGTGTCTAAGGCCAGATTTGAACTCAGGCTCTCCTGACTCCAGGGTTCCACCTAACTGCCCCGTAATTTTTTTTAACAATACTTTTTCCCCCTATTTAATAGTACTTTGCCAAATAACATTTTGACTATATGAAATGCTTATGTTAAAGGATGACCTACCAGTTCATTTGAGTTCATTTAGCAGATATTTGCAATTTCAGAGACCACAGATATTTCTGTTATGTGTAATAGCTTTCTGGGAATGACGTTGACAAGTGAAAGTTATGGTGGTGTTTATGTTAGTGAGATGTGAGGATCCCGGATTGTGTTAAATACTTATCCATGATTATGTGTGAAGTACATAGCTTTCTATTGGATATTTAGTTTTGGAACCTTTGTTGGAATGCCATTGTGTAGACATTCTCAGTAAAATGAGTTATACACCTGTTTCTGTTAAGTAGACACACATATTTTTCTTGATATTGTCTAAGATTTGGGTAATTCTGGTAAACTGCTTAAATTCCACTTTGATAAAGTTACTTAAATTGCCCCTTGCTACTCCTTCCCTTCCCTTCACACAGATACCCTTCCAGCACCCCAAGAGCAATTTTGCCTTCAAAGGGTCATTAATTTTTCCAGACCTTGCTCCCCCCTCTTGTTCCTTTTGCTTTGCTATGTTCTTTCACTGTATGCCCAGGTTTCTGCCCAGTGGTGTTCTACTCTCAGAAGGCTAGTGTTTTGTTCGGTTCAAGACGAAGGTAGTTAATTGCTTGTACATTCCATCCAAGAGCTCACGTGTGCGTGCCTGAAGTAGAAAGTTGCTGGGAAAATTTGTTCTTGTTCCTCAAGGGAATTAAACCAATTTGCTTTAGTTCAGCTTGGCTGCATTTTTTTTTTCTGTATAAAATAAGACCAAGAGAGGAGAGAAAGAGAACTTCAAAAACTCAGAGTCAAGCCGTAATCATTTTTCATAGATTATCCCCTTTTTCAAACCTAGCAGTTCTGACTGCCCCTCTTAGCTAGAAAATGCTTAACTGAAAAGTGTTTGAGGACCTGAAATTCCTTGTGATTTTTCATAATGAGACATTGGGAGTCTCTCAGTGTATTTTCAACTTAAAAAAAGTCTGTCTTATTAAGATAAGTAACAGTGTTTTTGGATGGATTTCTTTTAATGGAGACTCAGCACAGTACGGTGCAGAGAGGACTAGCCTTGGCATCAGGAAGCACTAGGAATATGGCACAGTGGAGAGTTCACTGACTCTGGGGGTTGTGGGATCAAATCTCCCCTCTGATGCTTACAACCAGTCTGACCTTGAACATGCTTCTTTACCTCCTTGTTTCCTCATCTGTGAAATGATGGCAGTGGGCTAGAGCTCTGAGGTGCCATCCAACTCTGGATCTGTGATCATATGATTTCTTGCCTCTTCACATAATATTGTGTGACTAAGTCACTCGACTTGCCACTACCCGAGGGAACTCTTTGAGCCTAAAAGGTGTAGATGAGTTGCTATTCGCATGGATGGAATGAATTTCACATCAGGAGGTACCCATATTGATGAAACCAGAGACACCCCTCTCCTCCAAAAAAATCCCTTGGCTGAGTTGTGTGTGCTCAGTATAATTTTTCACATTATTGATTCATCAAAACAAAACACAAATGAACACAATGCCAAGGAGACTGATTCCTAGCGTTTGCATAATTACTATTCACGGGCACCGAGTTATATAGAGAATAAATTGTAGAGTGGAAGACAGCACTGCATGGCATACAGTGTTCCTTCTAAGAGAGAAGGTGTAAATAAACATGTGCCATGGGGCAAAGGGCCTATGGCTGCTGGCTTTAGTTAATTCTTTTTACATTTAGCTTAATTAGCATGTTTTTTAATATTACTAACCTTAGTAAAATTAAAGGATGTTGAGATGATACCTCATTCTACAGCCCATGAGGAGAAATGAAAGAAATTCAAGGCATAGGACTGGTGTAGGGTAAGTCTTTAATACCTATTTGTGGGATTTAACTGAATTGTGATGAGCTCAGAACAGGAAACCCTTAGAGCTGGTAGCTCTTTGGTGGTGGGACCCATTGTATTGATGTGGAAATGAACCTGCCTTTATACTTTTATGTTCATCAGAAGAGAAGGGAAATGGGGTTGCTTGCCAACTCATTCTTTTAAGGGTTCTCCCACCCAGGAATCTCTGTGTTCCTCTCTTCCCCTATCCTCTATACCAGGTGTGGGGAACCTGCAGCCTTCCAGATCCTTAAGTGTGGCCTTTTGACCAAATCTAAATTTTACCGAACAAATACCTTGGATTCAATCAGAAGGCTGCACTTAAGGATCTAAAAGGCCTCAGGGCTACAGGTTCCCCACCCCTGCTCTAGACTTTGTATCAAGAGAGGGGGAGCTGTGCCTAGAGTTCCTTGCTTATTTAGCAGTGAAGCTGGGCCAAGAGCCCTGGATTCTGTGACGTTACATAGGGCTTTCACCTCTTTTTACAAAAATATAACAGTCCAAGGAATGTTTCTAGGTCATGCATGCTACAGGCTCTCAGCTCTGGGGCTGGGGTTCTTAGCCTGAGCTCTATGAATTAAAAAATAATATTTTGCTAACTGTATTTCAGTAGTTTGCTCTGCATTCCTATGTATTTTGTTTTATTCATTTAAAAACAAAAAAGGTTTGTTTTATTCATTTAAAAACAAAAAAGGTTAGGAAACCTTGATTTAGAAAGTCAGCATTTGGGAATAGTGAGTGTTTTGCATAGTAGGTCCATAATAAAGATTTACACCATCATCTTCCCAGCCACCCAGGCTCACAAGCTAGGTATTATCCTTGACTCCTCCACTCTTTCTCATCTGTTATATCCAATCTGATCTGAAGGCTTGTCAATTTGACCTTCCTAATATCTCTTGTATGTGCCCCCTTCTCTCCAATGAAACTGCCACCTCCCTGGTGCAGGCCCTTATGATCTTATGCCTGGAGTATTTGGGGTTTTTTCCCTTTATTTAGAGATACTTAAGAGGTAAGTGACTTGCCCAAGGTCATACAATGAGTAAGTATCTGAGGCCAGATTTGAACTCAGGTCCTCCTGACTCCAGGGCTGTATCACTCAGCTGCCCCATGCCAGAAGTATTTTAATAACCTGCTGTTTGGTCTTCTTGCCTCAAGTCTTTCCCCATTCCAGTCCATCCTCCATTCAGCTGCCAAAATGATCTTCCTAAAATGCAGATCTGACCATTATCATTCCCCTACCTTCTATTCAGTGGCTCCCTGTCACCTTCTATTCAGTAAAGACCAGTGGCTCCCTATCACCTCTGTTTGGCTTCCTAACCTGGTTTCATAATCTGGCCCTTTCCTCCCTTTCTCATCTTATACCTTTCTTTCCCTCCAACATACTTTGTGGTCCAGTGACTCTGGACTGCTTTCTGTGCTCTCACCAAATGTCCCCTCTCCTGACTTTGGGTGATTTCACTGACCGTTCCCCATCTTCCCCAACTTCCTTCAAATCCCATCTAAAATCTCCCCCTCTGCAGTTTGCCTTTCCCAGGCCTTAATCTTAATGTCTTCCCTCTGAGATGGTCTCCATTTTATTGTGTCTGTTTCTTGTTCAGACGTAGCTGTTTTGAGTAATATCTCCCTCATTAGAATGTGAGCTCATTGAGAACAAGGATTCTTTTATACCTTTTATTGTGTGCCCAGAGCTTAGCACAGTGACTGGTACATAGTAGATGTTTAGTAAATGTTAATTGACTGTGATAGATTGATAAAAGTTTAAGTCCAATGGATTCATATCTTTATAAAATACCTTTCTTACTGGGTGCCCTTAGCTGACATGAGGGAGAAAAAAGTTGTTTTATACTTTGTATCTGTACCACTAAATCTCTGATTTAAAATAAATGCCAAGGAGGAAAAATTAGAAAGAGAAATGAGAAGGATGCAGGAAAAGTATGAAATGAGGGTCAACAGCCTGACTGAGGAAAACAACACCTTAAAAAATAGACTAGCTCAAATGGCAAAGGAGGCCCAAAAGGGCAATGAGGAGAAGAATGCCTTAAAAAGTCGAATTTGCCAGATGGAAAAAGAATCTCAAAAGTTCACTGAGGAGATTCATTCCTTCAGAGTTAGACTGGAGCAAATGGAAGCTAGTGACTTTATGAGAAATCAAGATGCTGTTAAGCAGATCCAAACAAATGAAAGATTAGAAGGCAATGTGAAATATCTCATGGGAAAAACCACTGACCTGGAAAATAGATCCAGGAGAGACAATTTAAAAATTATTGGACTACCTGAAAGCCATGATCAAAGAAAGAACCTAGAAATCACCCTTCAAGAAATTCTCAAGGAAAACTGCCCTGATGTTTTAGATCCAGAGGGCAAAATAGAGGTTGAAAGAATCCACCAATCACCTCCTGAAAAAGATCCCAAAAAGAAAACTCCCAGGAATATTATAGCCAGGTTCCAGAATCCCCAGATCAAGGAGAAAATACTACAAGCAGCCAGGAAGAAACAATTTCAATATTGTGGAAACACAATCAGAATAGCCCAGGACCTGGCAGCTTCTACACTGAGGGATCGAAGGGCATGGAATATGATATTCCAGAGGGCAAAAGAACTGGGAATGAACCCAAGGGTCACCTACCCAGCAAAACTGAGTATTTTGTTTCAGGGGAAAATATGGTCATTCAGTGGAATAGAGGACTTTCAAGCATTCTTGAGGAAAAAACCAGAATTGAATAGAAAATTTGACATCCAGACACAAGAAGCAAGAGATGCCTGAGAAGGTAATCAGGGAAAAGAAATCAAAAGGAACTTATCAAAGTTGAACTATTTACATTCCTATATGGAAAAGCAATAACTGTGACTGATGATATCTTTCTCACTATGAAAATAATGGAAGAAGGGTGTGTGGTCATATGAATACATATGTGAATGTGTGTGTATATGGTTACAGTTATATATGGATAGAGGGCATAGGTTGAATTTGTTGGGAAGGGAGAATACTCAAGGGATGAAATTATGAGGTGAGAGAGGAAAGTGGCAAGAGGAGATGGGGAGAGACAGGGTAGGGTAAACTATCCCATGTAGAAGAAGCAAGGGGAAGTGGTTGCAAAGGAGGGGGAGAATAAGGAAGGCTAAAAAGGCAAAACCACATTCACATTGAATTTTGTTCAGGGAGAAAATGACATACATACTAAATGGGATATCTCAACCTGCAGCAGGATAGGGGGAAGGGGGATGAGAGGAGGTATGATGGATGGGAGGGCATCCTTGGGGTGAGGGGAGGTTGGAAGTACCCACTATAGAAGAGGGACAGGATCATGTAGGGAATGGACCAGGTGGGGGGTGGGATGAGTGGGAGGGAATTATAAGCAGCCTTGTACAATATATCTACTATGATAATGTTTTGCATAGCTAGACATGTACAACATATACTGAATTACTTATCTCCCAAGAAGGAATGGGTGACAAGGGAGGAAGGAAATGGATCTGAAATTCGAGGTCTTAACATTAAATGTTTCAAATAATATATAAATACTATTATTAATACTCTTTTGCCTATAATTGGGAGATAAGATGTGCAGGCATTGGGACACAAAGATTCACCTTCCTCTAATGGAAAAGTCAATGGGGGAGAAGGTATGGGAGAGAGCAGATTGGAGGAAGCGATGTCTTGTGGGACTGCTATTCTGGGAGGTTGGGTAGGGGAATAATGGGGGGAAAATGATTGTAACTCAAAATCTGGCAGAAATGAATGATGTAAAACAGAAGTTAATAAAGCATTTGTTTAAAAAATAAAAAAAGAAAAAAGAAAAAAAGAAAAAAAAATAAAATAAATGCCAAGTAGATTCACATTTTTTTATCTCCCTAATGAGGTAAATGTACTAAATAAAGTTCATTTTATTATTCACAACTTATTCAAAATCCTTTTAAGTGGGTCAGATTTTATGATGGTGGGGGAGGGTTTAGAATTATGACTTTTTTGACCAACCTGGTGCTTATGCTCAGAAGTAAAGGTCACTATCTGGAAGCATACACAGTATTCAACAGGGTCCTACTGATGTCATTGGCATTTAGAAACTATGCTTTTAGCAAAGGAAATCCTAGAGTTACCTATTCCCTGGAACAAATGGTTGATTGGAAAAGCCCAGCTCTCTGAGGAAATGAAGTCATTGACTCTGGAGGGCTATGTGTTGCAGAGGGAAGTCTTGATGGGATGCTGCATTGAAATGTAGTTTAGTCTGAGGCTGATCCTGCCCTACAAGGCCAAATTTGGAAATATTAGGAAGCCTAGGGTGCATTTTCTTCAGTCGGGATTTTCATAGTCTAGTTTTCTCATAGTCTCCTAAAGAGATCATTCTATGCCTTCCCTTATCCTATTCCCCTTATTTGAAATACCCTCCCTTTCCCTTCTGCCCATCTGTCCTTCAGGGTTCAGCTCAAGTCTCCCTTCTTCCATGAAACCTTCCTCAACTAGCCTTCCATCGTGTATTTAACTACTTTGTATATGTCATATATACATGTTTATTAACTTTATATTATCCCACATGTATATTTATATGCATTTGTTGTCTCCACCTTATGAATATAAGCTCATTATGAGTAGGAATTATTTCCTTCTTTATCCTGTTATTCCTAGCTCTAACACAGTGCCTGGAACATAATAAATGCTAATTGATTAAATGATTTTGCCTCCTCCCCACACCCGCCACCTTCTGTATTATTAAGTATGTAGACTTTTGAAATGTGTTTTGATCATTTAAGGGTGTCTTTTCTGTCCAACTAGATCATAAGCTCAGTAAGAACTGAAATGGTCCCTTAGAGTTCTTTTGGATTCCCAGAGTGTTTAGTATCAAAATATAATGCTAAGCACATAGTAGACATTGAGTAATCAATTCTTGATTGATTGGTGTTATCAGCCGTGGCTTGGAGGAGAAAGACTAGTGGTGTGTAGCTGTCCTTGGGTCTTGTACTCCTTGTGTTAGTGACAGGTTGCCTCCAGCAAAGTGGAGAATCTCCATCACTCTCTTTCTCCTAGTATTTTATCTCCTAGTATTTTATCTTCCAGCACCCACTGGAAGCACCTGGTTGTGGGGATAACTGAGTCTGGATATGACAGTGCCAATGTTGCTGGGCACTGAGAAGTTAACATATCAGGACAGACCAGCTGAGTTACTCTTTGCCAAATGTACCCTCTTCTATTTCCTGCTATATTTGGCATTTGGGTTTAGAGTAAAGAGAGGAAGGGAAGAGTAAAGCATGTGATGGGAGCCTTGGCCCAGCATCTCTGCTTTAGCAGGAGGCTGGCAGGGGTAGGTATTTGTCTGGGCTGTTTATAGATCCTTGCTGTGTGTGCCAAAAGACAAGAGGATGGAAACAAAGCTTCTCAGCACTTAGCACAGTACTTGGTACATAGTAAATGCTTAATAAATTCATTCATTCACTTATTCATTTACCATCATTCATTCATTCATTCATTCATTCATATGTCAGCATAGAAGCCCCCTCACAAAAAAGAGGAATTTTTATTTCAGGCACATCTAACTCTTCCTAGCAAATATGAATGTAAAAATGTTTCAGCCATGACTGAGAAATGGGTAATAGTCAGGCATTTGGCATTTAGCCTAGCTTGTAGGGGCCTCACTTTAACAAGGCTATCTAGAACACATTCATGTTCATATATTCTCTCTCTCTCTCCCTCTCCCTCTTTCTCTCCCCCTCTCTCTCTCCCTCTCCCTCCCTTTCTTTCTCCCTTCCTCCTCTTTCTGTTTCTGTCTGTCTCCCCTCTCCTTCTCTTTCTGCCTGTTATATTTTGCTCCATCTTTTTCTAACTTTGTTTTTTCTTCTTGGTCTTCTCTATCTCTTTCTCCTCATGTCTCTGTCTCTCTGTCTCTGTCTCTCTTTTTCTCTGTCTCTGTCTGTCTGTCTCTCTCTCTCCCTCTCTCCCCCTCCCTCTCTCTGAATTCCTCCCTCCCTCCCTCTATCTCCCTTTCCACCCTCTGTACCATTTTTCTCATCCCTCCCTCTCAGGTCTCCAGATTACACCCAACACCTCTTGTGTAGCTCCAGAAAGGTCTGCTGTGAGTTTTGCAGGGAACCGATGACTTTGAGAACACTTCCATTGAAAGCTTGGTTTGGGTTGCTGTTTTCTGCTCTAGGCCTTCAGTTACTGTAGACAAATAGAATCATGTTATCAAAGAAATCAAGCAAGCCATTATGTGCCTGGCATTGTGTTAGCTGTTGGATATACAAATACGATGAGTGAAGCAACCTCTTCTCACAATTAACTTAGATTTTAAAGAGAAAGACAGCAGATACTCATCAAAGTGTGCAGAATAAATGTGAAGAGAATAAAGGCTGAGAAATACAAGACAGTAATATACAAGGCAGATTGGAGGGCGCTGCTAGCTCAGGAGATCGGGCAGGGCCACATGTGATGCCTGAGTTTCACGTGGAAGGATCCTTTGATGTAAAGGTGAGGAAGGTGTGCCTCCTGAGTCCTCTAAGTTTCTTCTGGCTCCCTCTCCCAGGCTCAGGCTGCCACATCTGTCCCCAGCAGGCTTCCAGGGCTCAACACTGAGAATGGGAAAGTTTCTTCTCTCCTGCCATTGTTTCGAGCCTCTGTGGGCTGTGATCCCCACTGTTAATGGAGAGCACCTTAGTTCTATTTACCATCAGTTGGCTTTTACAGAGGGATGTTTGCTTCAAAGACATAGCAAGAACAATGTACAAAATGTCCCTTGATAGCTTATGGACATATTCTCCCTATACCACCTTGGTCTCTGGAGGGTGTAGACTCAGAACCTAATTTAGTTTCTATGTAACATTGGTCCCACCATGTTCATATGTGAAAGCAGCACTGAGTCTTTGTCTTACCTGCCACTGGGTTAAAGTTCTGAAGGTCACTGTGTTCCATGGGCATTGGTGCTATCCTGGCTGCAAACCAGGCTCTGGAGTGCCAAGAGTCTGAGACTACCTCTGGGCCTTTCAGACTCAGGCTTCACTCGATTCACTGGTCACATAAGCAAAGTAGTCACTAAGCTCTTTTTGCTGAGGCAAAGAAGAAATGTCTGATGTAGAGAGTTCTTTAAAATGCTTCCGTGATTAGTCAAAGAGCCTTCTCTTTATGATATGGTTAGCCGACCAGAACAAGTTACAGAAAATCCCTGAATGCTCCAATGACTGTTCAAGGCATATTTATACCATGCCATTATACTTCTCCCCAGCCTCCTCATTGTGGAGAGATGCTCTCCAAGGCAGCTGGCAGAATGCCAGAATTTCATTACCCGGGCGTAGGGGGTAGCCAGAACAGAGACTAGAGATGAACTAAAGAGAAGTCATTGGACCTCATCGCAGAGTACAAGAGGAGAAATAATGTCCAATGAGGCTGGGAAGATAGGTGGTGACCTCTTATAAAGGGCATTAAAAACTCAACAGAAGAGTTGCTTGGGAATAAGGAACCAGTGGGATCTGTTGGGTGGGGAATGACATGATCTGGTTTCCACTTAAGAAAAATCACTTTGGCAGCAATATGTAGGATGGAGTAGAGTGGGGAGAATCTTGAGGCACGAGAACAGTTAGTAGGCCCTTTCAATAACTCAGGTGAGAGATGAGTTCCTGACCTAAGGTGTAGCTGCTATGTGAAAAGAGGAAAGGGGTCTAGATTGGTGGAAATAGAAGCTACAAGATATGGCAGCCACTGGGGAAATCAGTAGATATTTGATTAATAGGGTTGGCATTAAAGATCTTTGGGGGCATTACCTTAATATTGTTGACTTTTGTTTTTATGTCACTATCATTTCTAAGCATAAAAATCTTGTAACCAATATACGCATCTTTTGAAAAATATGAAACCCATTGATTTCCTAGTTAAAGTTGAGTCTCATTCTGTAAAGCTATTTAGTGGGAAGTTAGCTGGTGCCACCTGATGGAATTTGTTTTTAAACTGGCAAGTACTTCATTTTAGTTTGTGAGCAGAGAATAATAAAGCTGGCTGGTACAGCCAAATGGGTGAAGGGCAAAGGTTAAAGAGTCTGTTATGTTGCACATTGAGTCAGTACAATAAGCTAAACACTGACCTTGAGGTCGAAAATTGTCTGCAAGAAAAACCACTGAGGCAGAGGTTGAGCTAATAACCATTTGTTAAAGGGGCTAGACCCCTTTCAATAAATGAGACCTCAGAGCTTTCTCATGACCTGAGTTGTCCCCTTTCCCCTGGGATTTACTTTTATGGAGCTTGATACCCAGACATACAGAAGAGGCAAAGTAAGATACAAGGTCTCATTGGTTGATAGACCTTGATTTTGACCCTCCAGGAGGGTCAGAAATGGTGCCTTAGCACAGGTGGTCACAGGTTTGGCAAGGCAAGGGTCATCTCCACAACTAAGGGGTCATAAGATGAACCCCTCCTCATGTTGTGCAAGAGGGTGGTCCAGAGATGCAAAAATGAGTTGGAGGATTTTCCATATCACATCAAAACATCTCACCCACCCTGGCATGGTCATATACTCATCATCCAAAAGGCTGAAGATCCTCTAGTCAGAATTCTTATGGTTGGGCAAATGGCCTTTATAACAACCAGTGAGCTTTATAATAGATTAATGAACACTGAACTTATAGCTTGTAGTTTTAAGTTTGGGACCTAATATAAAAAAAAGCTATCTAACTTTATCTAATTATTCCTGTACCTAAGATATGTAAAATATATATTGATATATGTAATTCCTGTACTCATGTTAAGTTGACTAGACTGATTAAATGTATATTAGCAGATAAGTATAATATTAATAATTGCTAACAATGGTGACCCCCATGGAATCATACTAAGCTGATTAGTACTTATTGGAGATAAGTTGGAAATAAAATAGGGGTCTGAATTAATCATTGACCTCATTACTATGTGCCAGAGACTGTGCTAAAAGTGGGGAATATAAAGAAAGGTGAAAAACCACCACCAACAAAAATAGACCCTGCTCTCATGGAGCTTACAGTTGAATGGGGGAGATAATATGCTAATGATTACGTAGAAAGAAGATGAATTGGGGTCAGTCTCAGAGAGAAGATGTTAGAATTGAGTAGGAAAATGTTTCTTTCAGAAGGTGGGATTTTAGCTGACACTTGAAGGAAGCCAGGAGGTGGAAGAATTGAGGAGGGAGAACGTCCCAGGCCTGATAGACCACTCCTGACAATGCCTGGATTTCAGAGATGGAGTGCTATATGGGAAGACCAGCCAGGGAGCCAGAATCGCTGGATCACAGAGAATATGGAGAGAGAATATGGTGCGAGAGGACTGGAAAGGTTGTGGGAGGGCAGGTCATGAAGAGGTTTGTACAGTTTGGGTTGTTGATGCATTTTTACAAACAATCCTGTTTTGGCCATTTGGATCTGCACTAAGGAACTCCAGCTAAGATGCTGCCATCGTGGCAGGGAAACCTGTCCTAAGAGGCAGATGGTCCAGGAAATGAGGCCCCGGAAGCTTTTCGCCTCTTATCCGAGTGGAGGGGCTTTGAACAGAAGCGTAAGAAGACATCAAGGGTCGTTCCCCTGGTTCATAAGAATTTTGTCATGAAAGTCAGATGCTGCCTATGGGAAAAGCTTTAGAAATTTCACTGGCAAAATATTTCATTTTTATCCTTTTATGAGAGAAATTCTGGGTCTGACGTCTCTGCTTTTAGAATTACCAAGACAAAACAGTCATGTTTCTTTTTCTTTCCAAGGCAGATTTTAGTGTGAGATATATATTGGTGTGTTAGGATCAAAATGAATCTTTCTTTTTAGAGTTATAGTGAGTTCTATATGACAAAGCACAGCGTTGGAAGAGACTTCAGAAGCGATTTCATTCAGCCTCTTTACAGACGAGGAAAGCGATGTCCATAGAAATTGAGTGACTTGCTCAAGGCCGCACATGTAGGAAGTGACAGAGGTGGGATATGAACTCAACTGCTTTGCCTTCAGAGCCAATGATCCTTCCACTATACCCCTTCTCAGAGAGGGCTCTTTCAGATATAATATTGGTGCTTTTGTTGTTGTTGAGGCATTTCAGTCATGTCTGATTCTTTATGACCCCATTTGAGGTTTTCTTGGAAGAGATACTAGAGTGGTTTCCATTTCCTTCTCCAGCTCATTTTTACAGATGAGGAAACTGAGGCAAACAGTTCAAGTAATTTGCCCGGGGTCCTACAGCTAGTAAGTATCTGAGGTCGGATTTGAACTCAGGTCTTCCTGACTCCAAGCCTAGTGCTCTACCCACAGGGCCATGTAGCTGTCCCATTAATATTTAGAAAAGAGAATAAAGTCTCATTCCCTCCCACTCCTATTCAGTACAGTGCTTTATAGGCAGCTGTGTGGTTCGCTGGATAGAGTGAGTGCTAGACCTAGACTAAGGAAGTCCCAAGATCAAATTTAACTTCAGACACTTACTAGCTACGTGGCCTTGGGTAATTCACTTAACTGTTGACTTCTATTTCCTCAACTCTATAAATGGAAATGATAATAGCATCTTCTTCCCAGGGCTGTTTTGAGAACCAAAAGAGATATTTGTAAAGTACTTTGCTTTATAAATTTACAAATAGATTACTATATATAAATACATTTATAAATAAATAATAAATAAATTTATAAATATTAGCTATTATTATTTGCATGTTTTAAAAATTGTAATAATGCATGATGTAACATGTACCACTAAGGAAACTTGCACAAGGTCAAGAAATCCAATTTAAAAAAGAGAACAAAATCAATATAATGGTTGTCGTAGGCAACATGAGCCAGCAGAAGGGGGTTTTTTCTATAGCACATTTTCACAGAAATGGTCATCAATTATTCAGAAAAACTGGGGGATAGTTTGAGAGGCAATTGTTTTAGTGAAGCAGTCATTAGACCTGGGATTAGGAGAGATCCATGTTTAACTCCTAGCTTAGACTCTATCATTCTGATGCTGTTGTCAAGTCTTTTAATTTCTATGAGCATAAGCTTCCTCATCTGAAAATTGGGTGATAATATATTCTTTTAATTTAATATTTTATTTTTCCTCCCATTACATGTAAAAACAATTTCTAACACTTATTTAAAATTTTTTTGAGTTTTAAATTGTCTCCCCCCTCTTCCTTCCCCCTTCCTCCCTTCCCCCTTTCTCCCAATCATGCAAAACATGATTGTATGTTAGTCTCTTGTTAAGAAAAGCATAGACCAAAAAAAACCCCAAGATAAATAAAGAAAAAGTATTTTTTGATCTGCATTCAGACTCCACCCTTTCTTTCTCTGGAGATGGATAGCATTTTTCATCATACATCCTTCAGAATTGTCTTGGATCATTGTATTGGTGTCAATAGCTAAGTCACCCGTAATTGATCATCATGCCATATTGAGGTTACTCTATACAATGTTCTGGTTCTGCTCAGTTCACTTTGCTTTTCAGTTCATGTGAGTCTTTCCAGGATTTTCTGTGAACATCCTGCTCATTATTTCTTATAGCACAATAATATTCCATGAAAATTGGGATGATAATATTTATACTAATGTATCTGTATATGTGGTTGTCTTTTTTAGGTAATGCATTTGTATAAGGTGTAGAGAACTCCCACGAAGGGAATTTTCCCATCCACCTGCACGGATCAGGAAGTGTTCTGCAAACTGTAGTTTTAGGGCAGTATCTGAGATACTGTAAGGGTAGCGATAGTGACTTTCTAGGGTCATGCAGACAGTATACTTCCAAGGCAGAACTGGAGCAGAGATGTTCTTTATTCTCTGGCCACTTTTCTATTTGTTATGCCTCTCTGCAAACCTTACAGGTTTATATAAAAATGAGCTATTCCTATCGGCATTCAACTGAAGGGATGCTCTGATGCCTCTTTGTGGAGCAGAGTTGGCCCTGGCTTCTGGGAGGCCATGCTGGTAGGACTCTGCTTCTCACTGGTGCTATTCACCTGGAAAGGATTTCAGGCCTTCAAAAAAATCAGCTCAGCTGAGTTTGGAGAAGTTCATCACCTGGGGATTAGCCATTGGGTGATGGGCTCCTTTCTGTGGCTACAGAAATTCATGAAACAGTGTAAGGTATGTTTTGGTCATCATGTATGTCATTGGAATAAATAGCCATATTAATAACAATAATAACCAACATTTATATAGTTTCTACTCTGTTCCAGGCTACTCGCTAAGCACAAATATCTCCATTGATCCTCTCAACCACCCTTGGAAGTAGGTGCCATTATCATCTCCATTTAAAGATGGGGAAACTGAGGCAGACAAAAGTTAAATGACTGAATGAGGGTCAAACAGCTAGTAAGTGTCTGAGGCTAGATTTAATCTCAGATCTTTGGGACTCTTGGTCTGGTACTCTATCCACTATGCCACCTAGCTGCCCATACTGATTAAACTGATGAAGGTGGTCCATAGCTAGAATATTTGTTGTGTAGCCAACATAGGGAATGGAGAGGACAGTAATCAGATCTCTACTTTATATTTGTAGATGTCACAAAATGATAATAAAGGAGTAGATGAAAATGGAGAGAGCAAGTGAGAGAGAGAACAAAAGGAAGAAAGGAGAAGGAGGGGGGAGGGAGACAGAGAGAGAGAGAGGGGGAGGAGAGAGAGAGAGAGAGAGAGAGAGAGAGAAATAAGAGAGGAGAGAGAGAGAGAGAAATAAGAGAGAGAGAGAGAGAGAGAGAGAGAGAGAGAGAGAGAAATAGAGAGGAGAGAGAGAGAGAGAGAGAGAGAGAGAGAGAGAGAGAGAGAGGAGGGGGAGGAAGATAAAGAGAAGAGAGAAGAGAGAAAAAGAGAAATAGAGAGAAGAGAGAGGGAGAGGGAGAGAACAAGAACATATGGATGGAAACAAACATGGTTTAAGATACAACCTTGGGTTCTAGGAAAGTCAGCTTCTTGAAGGCAGAGACTCTCCCTTTTATTTATAGATTCCTCAGCACCTAGCATGTAATAGACGCTAAATATACTTGATTAATTGAGCAGTGTCCCTAGTGAGTAGATGGTCAGAGGAGTAGGCTAGAGAAGTCGACACTGAGGTAGGTAAATTCAATGTTATTAAAGCCAAGGGAGGGAAAAGTTTGAAGAAGAAGGGGTAGGTCAGCCTTGACAAATGGCCTCAAAGAAAATGAATGCAGAAAAAAAATCAATGTCCTTTGAATGAGCAAGGGAGAAAGGACAGTAACTTTAGTAGCTAGGTGGTTAGGTGTGAGAGAAAGGTGTTTTTTTTTTTTAATTATAAAGGAGACCTCACCATGTTTATAGGTAGATGGGATCAAGTCATCTGAGAAAGAGATTGTGGTGCTATAGGTGGGGGGGAAATAGGATCAAGAGTATGTGTTATTGACTTCTGGGTCATGAGACCAGTAATTTGGAGGAATAATTTTTTTCTCTGCTCTCCATTAACTCTTAAAAAAGACTCCTTGAGGGAGGTAGAGTCAAGATGACAGAGTAGAAACAGGACTTCCTCGAAGCTCCAGCTCCCATCTCCCCCAATTCATGTAAAAAATGCCTCTAGACAAACTTTGGAGCTACAGAACCCACAAAATGACACAGATAAGCTAACTTCAAGCTGAGAACAGCCTGGCAGGCAGGCAGCAAGTGACCAGCACGGCACTCTGGGAGCTGAGCCCAGCCCCACTGGAGCTGGAGGTCTTAGCCCCAGGGCAGACCTGACCAGCTGGCCTGGCTAGAGGCATTTCAGACCACCAGCAGCTGTGGTGGTTTCCAGGATTATTAACCCACAGATGTCAAGGACAAAGTGAGAGGTCAGTGCAGTATGGACTTTGGTACCTGGGAATTCAGAGTGCATTGGCTTTTGTCCCTGGGGTGAGAAATGGCTGAGGCGCCATGGCGGTGCAGCCACTGCCTTGTGTTTGCTTCAGAGATCCTAGTCTGCAGACTATAGGGGGAACAAGCGACCAGTCTGAGGGGTCTTGTTTTAACCTGGTTGGATATGAATTGCTGTCTAGGGTGGAGGTCCTGGGGTGCATGAGCAGTCTGCCAGAGTGTGTGGAGGCTTCAGAGAGGGCACCCAACTAATACCTCCAGCAGTTGTGAAAACCCCAGCATTTGGGATAAAGCTCCTGTTTCTGGTAGCAGAGTTCTACTGTGGCAAAAGGCTCAAAAGTCAAGTAATTGAGTGGCAACATGAGCAAGCAAAGGAAGCAAAGCAAACAGAGCAACCCAACTTTACACTCCTATTTTGGGGACAAAAAGGATCAAAGCATGGAACAGGAGGAAGACGGCAAAGTCAGAACTCCTGCACCAAAAGCTTCCAAGAAAAATATGAGCTGGTTATAGGCCATAGAGGAGCTTAAGAAGGATTTTGAAAAGCAAATAAGAGAAGGGGAGGAAAAATTGGGAAGAGAAACGAGAACAATGCAAGAAAATTATGAAATGAGAGTCAACAACCCGACTGAAGAAAATAACACCTTAAAAATAGACTCAGATGGCAAAAGAGGCTCAAAAAGGCAGTGAGGAGAAGAATGCCTTAAAAAAGCTGAATTTGCCAGATGGAAAAAGAATCTCAAAAGCTCACTGAAGAGAATCATTCCTTCAGAATTAGATTGGAGCAAATGGAAGCTAGTGACTTTATGAGAAATCAAGATACTATTAAACAGATCTAAACAAATGAAAAAATAGAAGTCAATGTGAAATATCTAATTGGAGAAACCACTGACCTAGGAAATAGATCCAGGAGAGATAACTTAAAAATTACTGGACTACCAGAAAACCATGATCAAAAAAAGAACCTAGAAATCATCCTTCAAGAAATTCTCAAGGAAAATTGCCCTGATGTTTTAGACCCAGAGGGCAAAATAGAGATTGAAAGAATCCACTGATCACCTCCTGAAAAAGATCCCAAAAAGAAAACTACTAGGAATAGTATAGCCAGGTTCTGGAGTTCCCAGATCAAGGAGAAAATACTCCAAGCAGCCAGGAAGAAACAATTTGAATATTGTGGAAACACAATCAGGATAGCTCAGGATCTGGCAGCTTCTACACTGAGGGATCGAAGGGCATGGAATACGATATTCCAGAGGGCAAAAGAGCTGGGAATGAACCCAAAGGTCACCTACCCAGCAAAACTGAGTATTTTGTTTCAGGTGAAAATATGGTCATTCAGTGGAATAGAGGACTTTCAAGCACTCTTGAGGAAAAAACCAGAATTGAATAGAAAATTTGACATCCAGATGCAAGAAGCAAGAGATGCCTGAGAAGGTAAACAAGGAAAATAAATTATATGGAAATTATCAAAGTTGAACTACTTCTATTCCTACATGGAAAAATGATCATTGTAACTTATGACATTTTTCTCAGTATGAGAATACTTGAAGGAAATAGAAATGTATATGTATATATGTATATATATATGTGTGTGTGTATAAATATACATACATATATGTATATAGGAGGGTATATGGGCATATAAATACATATATAAGTGTGTGTATATATGTCTACAGGTATATATAAACAGAGGGCACAGGACCAATCTAATAGGAAGGGATGATACATAAAAGGTGAAATTAAGAGGTAAGAGAGGAATATAATGAGAAGAGTTGGGGAGTAACAGAATGGGGTAAATTTTCTCATATAGAAGAGGCAAGGGAAACTTGTTACAATGGAGGGGAAGAACAGAAAGGCAAAAGGTAATGAGTCAACCTTATTCTTATTAAATTTGGCTTAGGGAGGGAATGATATACACACTAAATAGGGTATCTTGCCCTACAGGAGAGTAGAGGGGAAGGGAAAGAGAGGGGTATAATGGAGGGGAGGGCAGGCTTGGGTGGGGGGAGGGAAGTTGGAAGCACCCACTTTTGAAAAGGGACAGGATCAAAGTAGAGAACAGAACAAGTGGGGGGGATAGGATAGAGGGAAATATATTCAGTTTTTCACAATATATACTCTCTGGAAATGTTTTGCACAGCTACACATGTACAACCTATATTGAATTGCTTATCTTCCCAGTGAGGGTGGGTGATGAGGGAGGAAGGAAAAGAATCTGGAATCCAAAGTTTTAAAATCAAATGTTTAAATATACATATACACACATATATTATTATTGTTATTTTACATGTAACTGGAAAACGAGATATATAGGCACTGGGGCATAGAGATCCACCGTGCCCTACTGGAAAGTTGAAGGGGGAATGGGGGAAGATATGGGAGAGAACAGATTTGGGCAGGGGATATTTAGTGGGAATGCTTTGGGGTGGTGGGTAGGGAAAACTGGGGAGAAAATTGTAACTCAAAATCTTGTGGAAATGAATGATGTAAACTAAAAAATAAAAAAAAAGAGAGAAAAAAAAGACTCTTTGAACAACCCCCCTCCCACCTCAAAGAGGAGTAATGTGCTAGAAATAGATCAATTATACTTGAATATATAGAACAAGAACCAAATAAGGTGACAACAGGGGAGAACTATTATTCACAGTATGCTCACTCAGAACCCTTTCTCTGCTAGTCTCCATGTTTTGGCAGATGAAGAAACCAGCCCATATCCTTGAGATTCATTAAGAAATTTCCCTCCTCCTGCAAAGATTTTTACCTGCACACCCCACCCCTGCCTTTTTCCTAGTGCCCTGTTATAATACTCAGAGGACATTAGCTTCTTCCCCCTACATGGGGAGAAGGGAAAAGTCTAAGAAGAACAGAATTTTTGCTTTCCTTTTCCTTGGGGATATCCTTAGGTTATAGACTCCCAAGGAGAGAGAAAGTCTAACTGGATTATCTACCTCACCTTTACCCATTTCTGCAAAAAGCTACAGATGCTGATTCAATCCAAGGAGAGAATTAAAGAACTGAGGGGCTGATGATAGCACAAAGCTCCAGTTTGCATGGTTGCATCAGACCTGAAATAAAGGGGACTGGGATCCAGCTAGAGCAAGACCTCTCTCCTTAAATCCTGTCAGGGGCAATGATGGAGGCTGGTAAAAAAACAAATCCTGCAATTGTGGGAGGAGTTTGGTACAGCTTTGTGCTCTGGCTTCAGATGTGAATTGTAGGGGGAGTAGCTGGTGAGGAGTATGATTAATCAACAAGAGAGGGATGAATAAAGAATTGCTAAGCAGCAGCAAAGGCTTGTTGTCAAATAATATTGACTCAAGAAGTAGCATGAGAATATGTATAGAGGCAGGAAGATCTGAATTCAGGTCTGCATAAATGCAAACTGACCCAGTGACCTTGGGCAAGTCACTTAACCTCTGAGTGCTCCAGGCAGCTCTTGAAGATCCTAAGGTTCAGCCTATTGGCTAGCTCTTGAGCCTCCATCTGATATCTCCACAATCAGCCATTGACAATCCCCAGGAGCATGATTCTTTTTGTCTTTATTAATTTGTTTGTTTACTTTTAGTTTACAAGATTCCATAATTCCTTGAGTTTCAAATTTTCTTTCTGTCCCTTCCCTCCCCCTCTCCCCCATGATGGCATACAATCCAGTATAGGATCTGCAAATACTTTCACATTAGACACCAGTCAGGTTACAAAGGCCGATTGTACTAGATGGAATGAAAAATGTTAAAGAGGAAATAAAACCAAACAGTTAAAAGAAAAAGACAAGTAGTTTGCTTCAATCAGGATTCAGACTCAGTTCTTTCTAGTTCTTCCTCTGGATGTTGCATCTCTCTCCATCACGAGTCTTTTGGGCTTGACTTCTATCACTGCATAGCTGAGAAGAGTCCAGTCTGTCACAGTTGGTCATCACGCATATGTTGTGTCTGTGATTGTATATAAATTGTATACAAATCCTGATTCTATTCTTCTCACTCAGCATCAGTTTGTATAAGCCTCTCCAGGAGCATGATTCTTGTACAACCAACTACTGAAAATGGTGACCCTTTTAGATCTTAAATATAACCATTTCTTTAACAAAAAAGAAAATGAATAATAACATAGACACTAATATTTTAGAGCAAATTAATAAATAATAAAATACATTACAATATAAACCTTGTTCACTCTTCCACTAATGTTTTCAATATTTGTAATAAAAAGTGTACACACACTTATAGGAACCTGTCTAGAAAGTGTAAGGAAGTACCACTCAGGTGTTTAGGGGAACTCAGAGCTCTGAACTGTAACCTTGTATGTTATTTGTCTATTTAAGACCAAGTGACTTAGAAACTGCTTCTGTGCTTACTCCTTGATTGTGGGGTGTGTGGGATGTCTGGGTTACTGTATTTCTGGTGGGAGGGCCGCTCAGGCATCTTTAGTGTCCATCTCTCACCCAAATCCCCCCCTGCAGCTCCAAGAAGCCATAGCATGTGCAAGGGCTCACAACCTGGTAAACAAACCTGTCTTGGTAGATTGGCAGGTTGAGGGTAACCCACAGACCTCAAACCTGTCAGTGAGTTAGAGGGGTGTCCATCCCATGCATGTAGAGACCTCCAGGTAGAATGGGCAGATGAGAACAGGTTGTTCTAACAGCCATGAAGGAGGCTGAAGCAGGCTCTGTGGAAAGCTTAGAGTTTGGTCAGACATTGAAGATGCCAAGGGCATCCACTGTTCCTGGGTCATCAGCAGTCGCCTTGATTTTTGTCTTGTCACTGGACTTCAGTGACTGGAGGATACACTAAGGACTGTGTCACTCAGCCTCATCTGCAATTCACTCACAAGTTGAGACATCCCCTGTGATGTCAGGGCTCTCTTCAAAAACAGAGGACAGATGACTTGATTGTTGATCTTGAGCTGGGGCCGTCTTCATTGTAGCCAAACATAAGCATTTATGAACTCCTGGTATAGTCCCCCTGAGAGGGCATTTAGAAAGTGTTACCTCTTATGTGAATAACAGTTCTCTGTAAGTCAGAGCATTGTAAAGCTCAGCAAAGGGACTCTCTTTGGGCCCCCACCCATCCAGCTATCTCCTCATCCAGAAGCTGAATTGTCCAATCAGAATGGAGCTCCTAACAGCACACCTTGCCTTTAATTCAACTTGTCAGGACACCACACTGCTTCAAAGTCTAGTTGTCTTTTCCTCTCAAGCCACTGGTGACAGCAGA
Source organism: Gymnobelideus leadbeateri (assembly GCA_011680675.1). Classification (NCBI taxonomy): domain Eukaryota; kingdom Metazoa; phylum Chordata; class Mammalia; order Diprotodontia; family Petauridae; genus Gymnobelideus; species Gymnobelideus leadbeateri. The sequence continues at coordinate 428,385 of WOXC01005877.1, read as the reverse complement.
CCTCTATGAGAAGTCTCACCTTCCTGGACATCTAAATGAACGAGGGGCAATAGCTATTCTTGAAGCCCTTGGCCAATGAAGTCACTTCTGTCTTTGGCCAATCAGGAATCACCCGGCTGAAGCCTTTTATTAGCTAACAGCATGCTTCTTTCTGTTATAATTTGGGCAGAGAAGCTTGTCAGCCCCAATGCTGTGTCCTCAGGTTTCTAATTCAGATTCATTTATACTTGGTTCCTCTGCCATATTGTTAAGATACTTCAGTGGTTTAAATAAGAGTGAATCTATTTTCACTCAAAATATCTCAACTTCCCAAATTTCCCTCTATCAAACAAATTGATAATTGTTTTTCAAAGTCATGCCTCAGTCTCCAAATATTTCACGATTTTTTATTTTTTAGTTTTATCTTCTTGAGTCACGTATTACATTACAAATGTAATGCAAATTACTTGCAGATCATCTGAAGTACCATAATGCTCTGGAACTGTGAAGAGTTCAGCAGTGTTTCATTTCCACAGTATCCTTGAAACTCTTTTGTTATACTCATATTTTCCCTCTTTTTAATAAAATATCTTTTTCTGTCTCTTAAAAATATAGTTTTCCCACCAGAAGATTAAGTCTTTAGCTTTACTTCACAGTTCACATTGTTTTCCAAACTGTTCAAATCCTACCTGAAATTATTGTTTCATACATAATGTTAATTAATATATGCAGTCATTTTCTCATACACAGATGAATATATTTGTATATAGTTTTTGTTGAAACAGTTATTTTTCTATTGTTATTAGGTATCAAAATGTTCATCTATAGTAGTGGTAGTATCTTTTATCCTTGAACAGTTAATGTAAATCTCTTCCTTACCTCTAAATACTTTTTATTCTTAAGTTGCTTCATACGAAAAGAGGCATAAAAGGGTGAATATACCTCATATCATTCCCATGCTGCCAAATTTCAGGATAGGAGGGCTCTGCAACATCATTTAGGTACAAAAAGGTAAACTTTTTACAGTATTAACTTTTTTTTATGTCATATCATCACTGCATAAATCTTTCTCACTCCAAACAATATCTAAACAAAAATATTTCTATTCCCGACCATCCTATTTTTTTCCTGTGTGTATACATATGTACATAATAATATCAGACAAAAATATATAGATCACATATAAAAATCTATGTGTGCAAAGGTAGCAATAATACATAAGTACATACTATATGTATCAGTATTTCATCAACCAATAAAATATATCTCATTAAAAAAAGACAGAATCAAGGAAGGTACAAACATGTCACAGTTCATCATTAAAGCAGTATGTTTGATTCCTGTTGTGCTGTATAGAAACCCCTCAAGAAGAATATTTCTTACACTTTTAAATAAACTTTTAGGTATTTTAAAAAATCAGTATCATGGTAATGGTAACAGCTTAGGTTGCTGTAATTATAGATTCCTATTAATGTGATCTGTTCTCTCTCTACAGCTGACATTTCAAGGTCAGATGGAGTCACTTAGGAGTTTGACCTTCTCTCATCATCCTTTGATCTTTTTTTTTTTTACCTTTTGACCGAGGTGCACCCAGTGAAACTCCCTGAGTCTGTGGTGGGGACCCCCGTACACTATCTTCTGAAACAGTCTTTCTCAGTTCTAGAAAGTTTTTTTCCCCTAAAGTTATAATTATCTTATTAGTTCTTATTAACTGATTTTGAAACATGATTTCCAACAGCCTTTGGTTTCTGCTTGAGTATAGTAACTTTTTTGATGTCTGTTTTGGATTCCTGGTCACCTTAGGGATTTTGTGTACCTCCTTTGTTTTATGGGTCTCTCCTTAGAAGCCATAATAATTCAGTTTATATCACCCTTTATAGTTTACAAAGTACTTCCCTCTTAATAGCCCTGAGCACTAGAGTAGTAAGAGAAAATGTTTAAAACTATCTTTGACATTGTGTGACCTTGGGCTAATCATCTAATTTCTCTGGACCTCAGTTTCCTCACCTTTCCAGTGAAGGATGTGGGTGAGAACTACAGGTTTCTTCTCAGCTCTGACATTCTATGATTTAAAAAGAATGATCCTCATTTTGTAGATAGGGAAACTGAGACCCCCTTTTTCAAGGTTGTATGACCAGTAAGTTTCAAAGTCTGGACGAGTCTTTGGACGGTTCATTTTCAACTTTTTTAACATTTGAAGAGCAAAGGTGTCAGTAGCCTAGTGATAATTCTAGACTTTTAAAATAAAAACCTTTAAAATGGTGGGTTTTGTGTTGTATACTGTTCAGTGATTGTGTGTTTTGCCTTTAGGTTGCCACAGATCCTGTGCCATGTGCAGGGGACCGACTGAGAAGAACTGCTTGTCTTGCCGGGATCACTTTCAAGTGCTCAGAGAAGGGTCTTGCGAGGGCAGCTGTGGTCAGGGGTTTTACAACAAGAATGGAGTCTGTGAGGGTAAGAAGATGGTAGCCAGCATAGCTGGTGTCTGCATCCTCTCTTTCCCATTGCTTTCTTTCCTTTTCACCCAAACTTATAAATCCATTGAAAGACTGAAGTCTTGGGGTAATGGTGCCATTGAATAATACTGAAAAGAAGACACCAACAGCACTTTACATACGTCAATAAATCAAGTTTCAGTGGCATAAGGGAAGAGGATAGACGTTTCTGAAAATTGAGAGTGCTGAGCTAACACAACATAACCCCAGATAATTCCAAGAGAGGTAGCAGGGCATAGTGGATAGACAGCTGGTCTTAGATAATGGGTGATGATGATGATAGCATTTAGGTGGCTGATGCTTTAAGGTCAGCAAAATACTTTACATCTGTTAACTCATTTGACCTCCCCAACTGCCCGGTGAGGTGTTTTACAGTTGTAAACCATCCAACGATTGAGGAAACTGAGGGATGGAGAAGCTAAGTGGCTTGGCCTAGTGCACTGCTTCACATAGAAGTCACCACTTTTCCACACTTAACAGACAGCCCTGGCTTGAAGCTTTTGTCGGACTGGGTAGCCCACCACCTTCTGAGACAGCTAGAATTTAGTCAGTTTTTCCTTGTGTCAATTTTATATTCATCTCTTTGCAAATCCAGTTCCCGGTTCTGCCTTCTGGGACCAAACAGAAGCCCAGTCCCTCCTTCGTGGACTCAGAGATAGCTGTCAGACTATCTCCTCTGAGGCTTCTTTTCTCCAGACTAAACAGGCCTAGTTCTGTCAACCTATCTGTTTATCACATGAACTCAAGGTCTTTCACTGTCCTGGTTTTCCTACTCTGGGCATCTTCCAGTTTGTCAATGAACTTCTTAAACCATGGTGCCTAGAACTGGATTACTCGAGTTCATGACTCGGGCAGCGTGTTGAGACCACTATTCCCCTCATTCTACATCACAGTCTGATTCATTGAGCTTGCTGTCTACCAAAACCCCCAGAATCCATTCCAGAATGATTGCTGCCTAACTCCTCCCCACCCCATCTAGCATTTGTGAGTCTGACCTTTTGTGCCTTCCTGTAAGACTTTATATTGAATCCCATTAAATTTCATCTTATTAGGTTCAGGCCAAGGGCTCTCACTGATTCAGAGCCTTGTGGATCTTGAATCTTACCTAGGATGTTAGCTCTCTCTCCCAGCTTAGTGTCCTTTGCAGATTTGATGAGGATTCCACTTAAGTCTCTGGAAGAAAATGTTCAGTAGCTCTGGGATAAATACAGATCCCTGGGTTACTCTCCTGGAGACATCCTTTCCATGTGACATGGAACCATTAAAAACTGTTCTTCCAATCCAGCCAGCCAACCAGGTATGACTCCTGAATTCTCAGAATAATTGTATTCTCCTCTCGTCTACACATCTCTATCTTCTCTTAGAAGAACAGTAGGAGTTACTTTATTTAGGACAGGGGTATTCTGTGACACTCCTGAGTGAGGCCTGAATTAGATTAAAATGTGATTGGGAAATATTTAATAAAAACAAAAGTACAATAAATCACAGAAGACATTACATTTGAAAACCAAGTCAATTATACAGTCTGCATGGATCCATCTGTATGTATTAGCAGCCCTGTGTTTCTACTTGAGTTTGACACATTGCTTTAGGGGATGATTTGCTAAAATCTCGGCAAACTCTATCCACAGTTAGTAATTATGTGAAAGGAAGAAGTGTGGTGAGTCTGATGTAAAGCTGTTTTTGATAGAGCCATGTTGGCTCTTTGTAACAATTCCTCTCTTTCTAGGTCTTTGCCAACTTTGTTGTTCAGTCGTTTCACTTGTGTTTGACCCTTTGTGACTTCATTTGGGATTTTTATGGCAAAGATACTGGAAGGATTTGCCATATCCTTCTCCAGCTCATTTTACATATGAGGAAACTGAAGCAAACAGGGTTAAGTGACTTGCCCAGGGTCACATGGCTAGTTGGAACTCAAGTCTTCCTTGACTCTAGTAGGACTGGCCCTCTATCCACTTCGCCACCTACCTGCCCCAACTACCTGCTTAATAATGATTCTTCCATTTTTTCAACAAATACACTCAGTTTCACTGATTATAAGGTTTGCAGACTTGGTTCTTCTTTATTTTTTTGAAAACTGGGACTACACTTGCTCTTCTCCAGTTTTGTGGTATCTCTTGTTTTCCATAATCCTTTACATATTACAGACAGAGGCTCAGTAATCCTGCCAGCCAGTTCTTTCAAGAAACCTGAGGATAGAGTTCATCTAGGTCAGGTAGCTTGAAGTTACCCAGAACAGGGAGGTACTTTCTTCCAATCTCCTCTCTTATCTCGGGCATCTAAGGACATTATGTTAATCTTGCTGTACCTTTTCCTGTGTAAAGGTCTTTCTTTGCAGCACAATAGAAATTAAGCTACCTGCCTTATCTTTGTGGTCAATCTTCTTTCCATCTACTTTTCTTCAATCTTTTTCCCCCCTCAAGAATAACTTTCCCCTTTTTTCTTGTCTTTCTCTTCTCTTTCCAGCTCTAGCCCATTCTTAGCTTCAGGACTCCTGACTATTTTTACAGTATGTTGGCACTTAAATCCATCTCTTATTATCTGGTCTTGCTGACATCTTTAAAACTTTTATTTTAATTTTAAAATCTGAGGTGTTTGCTGAGTTCTTTATGCAGCGACAAATGCCATTTTCCTTCCTCATTGGCCTGTTTTCCTTTGTGAGTCAGAATTTCATTCTTATGCATCTCCATTACTCCTGGGCTCACATTTCCTGAAACATTTTCCTCCCAGAGTTTTTATCTTTGCTCTATACTCTTTGAAATCTGCTTTGATGAAATCTAGAGTACATGTCTAGCTATGCCTCTATTTCAACCCTTTGTCACAGACTCCAGGAGGGAGAGGTCACTTCCTTCCAAGGTTCCCAACATTTTTACCCTTAATACTCATTCTCCTCAATACGAATCAGACAGATTAGAATTTCCTTTTGTTTGTTCCTCCACGTTTTGAAGAATAAAATTATCACTCAGGCAAGTTAAGAAATTATTGGGTGTTCTGCCTTTGGCAGGAAGAGAGCTCCAGGACATTTCTAAATAAAACTCCCCATTACTACTATTTCTAGCCTTTGGGGTTTGTGATCTGTTTCCCAAACTTCTCATCTAGTTCTGCTTTCTGACCAGGTGTTCTGTAGCTTACACCAATGATAAAGCACTTTTAAAAAAACGCTTTGCTGTGTATATGTATAGCCTATATCAGATTGCATGCTGTCTTGGGGAGAAGAGGGGGGAACAAAACTTAAAACTTATGGAAGTGAATGTTGAAAATTAAAAATAAATTAACTTTTAAAAAATGCTCTATTGCCCTGCACTCGTCCCTAAATCCTTCTTAAACTAGTGTTACCCAAAGTACTCCCCACCCCAGCCTTTCTACTTGTTCTGCTTTATTTTTTTCTTTTTAAAATTTTTAATCAGTTATTCCCATCCAGAAGTATGGTCTAGTTGTGAGTTTCGTCTCACCAAATACCAGCATGCCTGTGAGGTCTAATCTGACCGGTCTCCTTAGAACTTCTCGATCTTCTTGTTTCTTGCCAATATTTTGGAATTTGTACATAGGTAATGGATGCTGTGGGTTTTTACCACTAACTCATTTCTTTCTAACTTCTTTCTTTTGTTTCCTTTGAACTTTTGAGGGCTTCAACTCCTAGTCTTCCAAATGTATGTCTGTCCTTCATGATATCTTACTTGGGGGATATGTACAAGTAGTTTTCTGTTCCTTCCATCCTTTTAAATTAAAGTGTTTTTTTTTAAGCAATCACTTGATAAACATTTATTAAGCACCTACTGTATATCAGATAGTATAATGAGTGTGACTACATTTTTTTTAAACAAATGCTTTATTAACTTCTGTTTTACATCATTCATTTCCACCAGATTTTGTGTTACAATCATTTTCCCCCCGTTATTCCCCTACCCAACCTCCCAGAATAGCAGTCCCACAAGATATCGCTTCCTCCAATCTGCTCTTTCCCATACCTTCTCCCATACCCCCTTCGACTTTTCCATTAGAGGAAGGTGAATCTTTGTGTCCCAATGCCTGCACATCTTATCTCCCAATTATAAGCAAAAGAGTATTAATAATAGTATTTATATATTTTTGAAATATTTAATCTTAAGACCTCGAATTTCAGATCCATTTCCTTCCTCCCTTGTCACCCATTCCCTCTTGGGAGATAAGTAATTCAGTATCTGTTGTACATGTCTATCTATGCAAAACATTATCATAGTAGATATATTGTACAAGGCTGCTTATAATTCCCTCCCACTCATCCCACCCCCCACCTGGTCCATTCCCTACATGATCCTGTCCCTCTTCTATAGTGGGTACTTCCAACCTCCCCTCCCCCCAAGGATGCCCTCCCATCCATCATCCTCCTCTCATCCCCCTTCCCCCTATTCTGCTGCAGGTTGAGATATCCCATTTAGTATGTATGTCATTCTCTCCCTGAACCAAATTCAATGAGAATGTGGATTTGCCTTTTTTTTTCCCCTTCCTATTCTCCCCCTCCCTTGCAACCACTTCCCCTTGCTTCTTCTACATGAGATAGTTTACCCTATCCTGTCTTTCCCCATCTCCTCTTGCCACTTTCCTCTCTCACCTCATAATTTCATCCCTCGAGTATTCTCCCTTCCCAACAAATTCAACCTATGCCCTCTATCCATATACACACACATTCACATATGTATTCATATGACCACACACCCTTCCATTATTTTCATAGTGAGAAAGATATCATCACTCACAGTTATTGTTTTTCCATATAGGAATGTAAATAGTTCCACTTTGATAAGTTCCTTTTGATTTCTTTTCCCTGATTACCTTCTCAGGCATCTCTTGCTTCTTGTATTTGGATGTCAAATTTTCTATTCAATTCTGGTTTTTTCCTCAAGAATGCTTGAAAGTCCTCTATTCCACTGAATGACCATATTTTCCCCTGAAACAAAATACTCAGTTTTGCTGGGTAGGTGACCCTTGGGTTCATTCCCAGTTCTTTGCCCTCTGGAATATCATATTCCATGCCCTTCGATCCCTCAGTGTAGAAGCTGCCAGGTCCTGGGCTATTCTGATTGTGTTTCCACAATATTGAAATTGTTTCTTCCTGGCTGCTTGTAGTATTTTCTCCTGATCTGGGGATTCTGGAACCTGGCTATAATATTCCTGGGAGTTTTCTTTTTGGGGTCTTTTTCAGGAGGTGATCGGTGGATTCTTTCAACCTCTATTTTGCCCTCTGGATCTAAAACATCAGGGCAATTTTCCTTGAGAATTTCTTGAAGGGTGATTTCTAGGTTCTTTCTTTGATCAAGGCTTTCAGGTAGTCCAATAATTTTTAAATTGTCTCTCCTGGATCTATTTTCCAGGTCAGTGGTTTTTCCTATGAGATATTTCACATTGCCTTCTATTCTTTCATTTGTTTGGATCTGCTTAACAGCATCTTGATTTCTCATAAAGTCATTAGCTTCCATTTGCTCCAGTCTAACTCTGAAGGAATGAATCTCCTCAGTGAACTTTGAGATTCTTTTTCCATCTGGCAAATTCGACTTTTTAAGGCATTCTTCTCCTCATTGCCCTTTTGGGCCTCCTTTGCCATTTGAGTTAGTCTATTTTTTAAGGTGTTGTTTTCCTCAGTCAGGCTGTTGACCCCTCATTTCATACTTTTCCTGCATCCTTCTCATTTTTCTTCCCAATTTTTCCTCCACTTCTCTTATTTGATTTTTAAAGTCCTTCTTAAGGTCCTCTATGGCCTGCACCCTGCTCATGGTTTCCCCTGGGGCTTTTGGAGCAGGACTTCTGACCTCACAGTCCTTTTCCTGCTCTATGCCCCCAAAATAGGAGTCTAGGGTTGCATTTTTCTGTTTCCTTTGCCTTGGCATGTTGCCACTTGATTACCTGACTTTTGGGCTTGTTGCCACACTATGGCTTTAAGGCCAGCTAGAGGAATTTTCGTCCCGAATGTATGGGGGGCAACTTCCGTTTCTGGCAAGCTGTAAACCCACGCACGACTTCCACCCTAGATCACAGTCCAGATCCAGGGAGGTTAAAGCAAGAGCGATTACCCCCCAAGACTGATCGCTGGATCTCCCTACAATTAATTGCAGGCCAGGAGCTGGAGCTGCCTCTGAAAACTACAAAATGGCGTTTGTCCTCATCGGCTTCTAGCCCCCGGGGGGGAGCTGACGCATTCCCCAAATACTAGTCCCAAAGTCCATAGGACACTAACCTCTTACTTTGTCCTAGGCATGTCTATGTTGATAATTCTGGAGTCGCCACAGCTCCTGGTGTTCTGGGGTTCCTCCAGCCGGCTGCTGGCCCTGCCGCCCTGGGGCTAAAACCTCAGCTCACGAAGACCTGGGCTCTGCTCGGCTCCGCTTCCTGCGCTCTGCGCTCTGCGGGCTGCCGGCTCCCAGACCGCTGTGCTGGTCCTTCCTGTAGGGCTGCTGGGCTGTCCTCAGTGGGAGGTTAGCTTCTCTGTGTTGTTCTGTGGGTGCTGGGGCTCCAGAAGTTGTTCAGAGTCCCCTTTTACATAGTTTGGGGGGAATCTGGGGGCAGAGTGGCTTGGATGAGCTGTTTCTACTCTGCCATCTTGGCTCCCGACTACATTCTTACTAACCCTTGTCCGGTATATTTTACCTCTGTCTCAGAACCTGTTATCCAGATATTTGAGGCCACGAAAGAGAAATTCAAGTCCCATTTTCAGTAGTCAGTTGTTCACATTTCAGATTTGTTTTTCTCTCTTATATCCCTTTGCTTCAATGGGCGATGTGAGGAAAACTCAGTCTTTGCTTCTATGGTCTTGAGTTTCTTGTTGAAGACTTGTAATGCCTGACTGTGCTTTCTAGGTTCTTTCTGCCAGTGTCTTTTGAGTCTGAGAGAATCACCAGAAATGGAAATTGTTATCTGTTTTGATATTTCATGTTTCATATTTTTGATATTTCATATTTCCTTTGTTATGACTTAAATATACACGACAGGCAGACAGCAGACCTTTCTTATATTATTAGGTCAAGAAATAGCTTCCCCAGAATCCTGGACAGGGAATCACCAAGTACTAAGGACATCTAGGTAGTACAGAATGCGGGGTAAGAGGGAAAATGGAGTGGCAAAATCAGGAAGCCCTGAGGTCAGATCCTGTCTCAGACACAGCAGCTGTGTGTGACTCTGGGCAAATTTTGTCTGCTTCAGTTTTCCTGTAATAATAGCACCTGCTTTCCAAGGTTGTTTTAAGAATCAAAGGAGATCATATTTGTAAAGCGTTTTCTAAAGCTTAGAGTATTATATTGATATTGGTTGTTAGTAAATATATAAATATTATCTAAATGATGTAGTTGCATAAATATTAGTATTTAAAATTGTTTGTTAAATGTTAAGTGAATGTTAGTTATTATTGTTGCTATTTCTATCCCTATGTTCACCCTTTATTGCTTACTGTACTTCATGCCTTTTGTGGCCCCACTATATCCATCATGGTGGGATAAGAGCATTTAGAGTCCTCATCTTTAGGAAAAGCTGTAAATTGACTTTTAAAATTGTAATTGTCCATCTCTCCTTTTCTTTTCCTCTCCCCTATGTGAGACTCTTCCTCTCTAATATCTTTACAAGGCTTATTTCTCTCATACCTCAGACCTTAGTTTCCTCTGATGAAGCCTTGTTTTTTGTTTGTTTGGTTTTTTTAATCAAAGAAATGCTTTATTATCCCTAATAACCTGGGATATAGAAAGGGGATCTCCAAGTCCCTTTGCCTTCTCCAGGATGGGATAAGGCTTCATTTGGAACACAGATAATAGTCACTTAGCAATGGTAGAAAAAACCCAAACTAGTCCATACTAGGTGCAAAGATACTGCATAATTTCTTCTACCTTTTCAGATGGTTGAGATTTTTGGCCTTGGTTTGTTGTTGTTGTTGTTTTTTTTTTGGATGGCTATTGTTTACAAATTAATCCCAAACACCTGGTTAACACTTTTTACAGCCACCTTTTAATAACTTGACAATCCCATAATTTCCTGTCTTTAATCTCAGCAATTCTGGGTCCATACTCCATCAGTGCTCTTTGTTTCACCAACTTGCCCAACACACCGATCCCTCCCTACATTTGCGTTACTCTCTAATTATCCCACTTAATGTTTTCTTATTTACCTTTGCCTATCCTTTCTTAAATCTAACTCTTCAGACTCTACTCCCTTATCTTTCTTAATCACCCATAATCCTTCATTTTTGGATAGCTTTCTTAAGTGTTCTTGATCCTGGTTGTGGTTCAGCCTAGAACTAGAATCTGGCCTTGTTTCTGTACCTAGAAATTACCCTGCAGAATTGTCTCAATTTCTCCCAAATGTCTCCTCTCTAAATTTAACTTCTGACTTTCTCATGTGTGGGCTGCAAAAATCTAATCCGTAATGAAAGGAAACTGAGGCAGAGCTCCAGGCACGATCAATTTATTAGACCAGTGGACCTTAAGCAATTGGATTCAAGGGGTGGATAGGTGGCGCAGTGAATAGAGCACCGGTCCTGGAGCCAGGAGGACCTGAGCTCAAATCCAGCCTCAGACACTTAACACAAAAAAAAACTAGCTGTGTGACCTTGGGCAAGTCACTTAACCCCAATTGCCGTACCTTCCCCCCTCCAAAAAGCAAACAAAACAAAACAAAAAAACCCAATTGGATTCAAGACCTTTCTCATGGTGGCTCTCTGCTCTCCATTTATGATCTGTTATTGAACATTAAAGGTCACTAATGTGTGTTAACAATTCATGTGTGGTCAGTTTTAGAAGGGGCAGGGAACTCTGTGATTGCCTAAGGTAGGTGTCCATCAACCATTAGTACTTTGTCAGCCGAATTTGGGGACTTTCCACTAGCTGTAATGAACATGCAGATCTGGAGAACAAGGAAACTAAGGAAACTGTGGTGTTTTGTTTGTTTGTTTGTTGCTTTTTTGGAGGGCAGTTGGGGTTAAGTGACTTGCCCAAGGTCACATGGCTAGTTTTTGTGTTCAGTGTCTGAGGCCGGATTTGAACTCAGGTCCTCCTGCCTCCAGGGCCAGTGCTCTATTCACTGTGCCACCTAGCCGCCCCCAGCTGTTGTTTTTTTTAAAAGCATATTCCTCTTAGGAGTTGGCGGGAGTGGGGGGTATAGTTCTAATACAGTAAATTCCTAACACAAGTTGATATTAGGCCTAATATAGTCTAATAATATAATAATATAGCTCTATAATAAATCAAAGAGAATTAGTATTATAATCAATACATGGTGGGCTGATTAGTAATAGCCTACATACCTCTTACTCTTACAGTATTAACTAATATAACTTAATAAAATTTAACTCTATTCTATTTAACTAACACAATCACCCTTAACTCTACTACTCGCTAATACAATCACCAATACCCATTAAATCATAATGAATGGAATAAACACTGAGTAAATTGAGTGGGGCTATCCAAATTATTTTCACACAAGTAAGTCACATGATTTTTTTTTCTCTTTCATATTTGGTTCAGATCCTTCTTTCTTATGGCTCCCCTTCTCTCACAAAACCTGGAACATCTGCATTCAAGTCTTAGCTCTGACACTGTCTGGCTGCCCCAGGTCCCAAGCAACTCTGAGACTGTAAGGTGTTGAAGAGTTGTTGGTCTCTGTTGGTAGAAGGAGTTTTCTACACCAATAAAATCAAGGTGTAGGAACAAAAAAAACAACCCCTTGATTAAGGTATATAGTTTTATTTGCTTAGAATATGGTGGAGTTCTTGTACATAACATCATACAACTATTGCATATCAGAGGCTGTATCTGAACCAAGGCCTTGCTGGTTCCAAGGCTTTCTCTATCTGCCATGCTATACTGCCTTATTTTAGCAATAATTACTACCCACAGTCTTGTGTTTTCTATTCTGATGATTTCAGAGACAGAAATACAATGGGTGATAGGGTACAAGAGAATAGTTGCTATCTGCAGCAATTTCAAAATCAATTAAGTGTGGGAGGCATTTCATAATAGTCTGTTGAAAGCATGGCATGAGAACCACAGACTTTCAGAACTGGAAGAGGCCTCAGAGGCCATCACGGCTGACCCTTTTTAGAACAGAACTTCCCCTCTGTCTGACCTCACAACCTGCCCTCCCAACTTGAGCCCTCAGGTGAAGTAGAAGCTCCTTCATCTCAAAGCAGCCTAATTTTGGAGAGCTTTAACAGTGAGCGATTTTTTTTCCTATTTCAAGCCTAAATTTATCTCTTTGCAGCACCTACACATTGTTCCTACATTCCCATCGTACAGATAAGGAAGCTACTTTTCAGAGAGATGAAGCCCCTTGCCTAAGCTTGCATAGCTGGTTAGTGAAGGCAAGACTCAACCTGGGACCATGGTCTCTTATTCTGGGCCTCTGCTTACTAGGACCATGCTATCTTTCTTAATCCCCAGCACAGGTGCTCAGTAAATATTTTTGGAATGAATGAACAAATAATCCATTTGTGGAAAGGGCAGTTTTCTGAATGTAAATGGAAGGGTTTTTTGAGATCCAGAACAATTTGTGAAACAGCAATGTAAACACAGTCTAAATAAAGTAGAATGAATCTGGAGGGAGAAACCTTTTTCTGTTTCTATCAGGACCAGGGCATCATGTTAATTTAGCTGAATCTCTGGTAGTGCCTTGTAAATGGAACCCTACACCTACATGAAGAAAAATCTGGTCTCTGATTCATACTTGCTTTGTAAGCCTGGGCAAGTCACTTAACCTCTGCCTTCCTCAGTTTCCTTATCTGTAAAATGGAGGTTCCAGGGCTATTGTGAAGATTAAATGAGATTTTTGTAATGTACTTTCCAAACCTTAAAGTACTATGTAAATGCTTCACATTGCATCTGTCACCCTGCCTGTTTTTAGCTCCTAGGAACAAGATCCCACTCTCACTTCTAAACTCACCACTACTAACTCAAGCCTTGATGGACACTGCCTCCCTCAGCATTCTCTCTTTTCTGATTGAAAGACAGGAGATCAGAGAACCAAACTCCTCCTAAAGCCTCCCTTAATAGAGTACAGAAACTGGGTTTTCAGCTCATTTGCCTTTGTATCTGCTCTTCTACCTGGTTTCCCCCTTCTACCTACCCCTCCTGTGCCAGATGCCTCCTACTGTCCCTGTCTCCCCCGATCTGTTTCATTTTGTGTGTTGTCTCCCCCTGTCCCACCCCATTAAACTGTAAGTTCCTTGAGGGCAGTGACTGCCGTTTTAAAAAAAAACTATATCTCCAGTATTTAGCACACAGTAGTGCCTGGCATATAGTATATATTAATATATTTAATAATTTCATAAATAATAATATTTAATAAATTTAATAATTTTATATAATTAATACATATTTATTGGATTGACCTTGCTATTATTATTATTACTACTAGTTATTCTTGAATTAGTAACTCTTTGCTTCACCTTCAGTCCTGATAGTTGAATCAACAAAGTCCTCTGAAAGGCTGGAATCAAGTAAATAGAGTCTGACCCAGGCAGCCCAAGAGAACGAGATTACTGTATTAAGAAGGGCCTGTTACAGTTGAAAAGAATCTGTTCTGGATTGAGTTTCCTTTGTGGATTTTTCTCCCTCTTTAGCTTGTGACCCATCCTGTGAGAGCTGTGGTCCGGAGAGCCCTCGCTGTCTGACATGTGCTAAGAATACCGTATGGCATGATGGCCGGTGCATCCCAGAATGCCCTCCTGGGCACTATCCTGACAGCACAGGTCGATGTTCAGGTAAGCCCTGCTGATCATTCTTGCCGTCCTCATTAGCATAATTGTGAGAAGGCATTAATAAAGGCCCTTTGAGGTGCTCTGTGCTATGACCTTCCATGAACAGTCTTACTATATTTTGGGATCCCTGGACATAAAAGGAACAGTTTAGATGAGAGGGGATTTTTTTCCCCTTTAATCTGGAATTTCATCTGTATGTTCTGAATGTGTCTAAGGGTGTATATGAGGGGAGTTTGAGTAATTTAAAACAGTGACTTCTAAGCATGTATATCAATACAAGAAATAAATTGTTTCATCAAAGACCAAAGATATGTTTTTCCTACAGCCCTTATACAAATTTAAACTTAAAAGCTTTATTTCTGGCATATCTACAGTAAATAAAAACCCAAAGCAAATAGCTAAAGAGTTTTTGAAAAATGTATCACAATTTTCCTTATTTCCAATCCTATTACTAATGAAAAAATACTTTTTTTTGAGGGTAAATTGTGACTTGTGCTTGCAAAATCCTGCTGCCTGCTAGGATCCTCACCACCTTTCATTTCTGACTTTTTTCCTCTCTACTTTTATCCATCTAATAGTATTCTCTAACTACAACCCTTGCTTCTTATGTCTCTAGCCCCCATATTGCTATAGCCCCCTCTTAGGTCCTGGGAGCTACCACAGAAGACTTAAGTTGGGGGAACTTTTGATTCCAGTGCCCAACAGGTGTAAGGAAGGATAGTTCCAGTTTCAAAATGAGAGCTGCAGTAGGAACGTATGATGTTCAGTCATATCCAACTCTTTGTGACCCCATTTAGGGTTTTCTTGGCAAAGAAACTGCATTGGTTTGCCATTTCCTTTTCTAGCTCATTTTACAGGTGAGGAAACTGAGGCAAGCAGGGCTAAGTGACTTACCCAGGTTCACACAATTAGTAAGTATCAGAAGCTGGATTTGAATTCATGAAGATGTCCCAGCACTATCCATTGCTGCACTAGCAGCCACATACTCAGATAATAGAGCAAACAGGCTGATGTGGGTAGACCTTGGAAAGTCATTATCATACATAACTTTATTTCAATTAGAAAATGTGTTCCTAGTTCCAAACATCTAACTTGCAAGCTGACATTTAGAACATAATCCATTTCTAAGTTGGGACCCATCTGTGTGTTTAGGAAATGTAATTCTTAAAAGAAAATGCCATCACATTATTCAGTGTTGGTCCTGTGCCCTTCCAGGATTCATGAATGCCTGTCATCTTTGTTCAGCCTCCTTGTATTTGAATGAGACATATGGTTAATGTGGGAATTTGTTTTACTTGAAGATACATAATTGTTACAGGAATTTTCTTTCTTTTTTTTCTTCTTTTTTCATGGTCATGAGGTGGGAGAAGTGGGAGGGAGAGAAAATACAGTTTTGTTAGCTGAAAATAAAATTTAAAGGTCTCTTTGTATTCCATTCTCTTAAAATTCTGTTTTCTCCAAAGCTTAGATCCAGCTTTCACCTTCTGTGTGTTGAGACCTCTCCTGATGCCCCCTCAATGCTAGTGCCCCCTTCTGTGTCCTTATATTTATTTTGTGCACACGTGTTTGTTTTCCCCAATGTGATTAAAATCTTTGCAGACTTTTTGTCTTTGCATTCTAAGCACCCAGCATAATGCATGGCATGCATCAAACCCATGCTAAATGCTTGTTGATTCAGAGGTTAAACTGAAGTACCCCATGGATGAAGCATCCACAGAGACTTGCCCTTAGGGGAGATGCACTGGGAATGCTAAGGGATTGATGAATCTTTGTGTATCACATGCATCCACCAACAGGGGGCAAAGCAGCTAGCCATCTTGACTTCTTCATAGGTGACTTATGCCCCATCATGTTTATTTCCCTTCTCTAGGTTGCCATGTTTCATGTGCCAGCTGCAAAGGTCCCTCAGCTGCCCACTGTACAGCTTGTCCCCATTCTTGGGTGCTGCATCAAAACCAGTGCCTCTCCAACTGTGGACAGAGTTTTTACCCTGATCGTGGTATCTGCAAAGGTATTGGAAGAATTCTCAAATTGAATTATAGCCTTATGAAATGTCATTATTTCTCTTCTGGGGATTTTCTGTTACAAGTCAATGGGATTGTGGTCATTGTATTGGCTGTCAGGGAGAGCTGAATTTGCTTCAGACGATTTCAAATCATGTCACCCTGGGCAAGTCATTTACCCCTCTCTTAGGCTCAATTTCCTCATCTGTGGATAAGAATTAGAATGACACCCACCTCATAAGATTGTTGAAGGGATGGAAAGAGATAACCTATTCAAGGTATTTTGTGAACTTAGCACTTAATTTGTTAGCTATGATGACTGTAACTTTTATTATTATTTTTCAGTGTAACTGTTATTTAAATAAATTCCTCTTTCCAAAGCTAGTTACTGGACTGATAGCACAAATAATTACAAGATGCATTTTTCATCAACAATGTATGTTAATGCAGGTGGTTTTTAGTATTGTCAGTGGACATATGACCATTTGCAGACACACCCAGCACATCATGATTTTTCTTCCTGTGTTCAGAGGAATTATTTTCTTTTTTAAAAAAATTAATATATTTTATTTTCTCCCCCAATTACATATTAAAATAATTTTTAAAAACTTAAAAAAAAGTTTTGAGTCCTCAGTTCTGTCCCTCACTCACTCCTCTCCTTCCTCCCTGAGATGGTAAGGAATTGGAAATAAGTTGTATATATTTGATTATGTGAAACATTTCCATATTGAGGACTTGATATTTTCTTTACCAGGATTAAACCTTGCTTCCACCCCATCTGTTTTTTGTTTGCTTTTCCCCCTATTTGCTCAGCAAAGCATCTCAATTAATTATTAGTTTCCATTTTGTTTTCCTGAAAGGAATGAATGATCAGTGACAGTCATAAGCAAGCTGAATTTTTAACATTACACTCTTGTTTGGGCAAAAAGACACTTGAAAATGGACTTTGGTTAATGAGCATTTGTGCTCAATGGAATGAAACTCATTAGAATTACTGGAAACTTGAACATCACAAGATGTTCACAAGATGCTAAAATGACTGTGGGGAGAGACTACATTAGGAAGTAGATTCATCCACAGGGCTTTTTGAGTTGATTTGGTTCAGTGAGAGATTGTTTTGCTAAGAAAAAAAGAGCCCAGGTATTAATTTTCACACAATATTCTTATTCTTGGTTGTAGCTTGTCATCCCTCATGCCTGAATTGTGTTGGTCCAGAACCTTCCAATTGTACCCAGTGCAGGAAATCCGAGGAAGGAGTGCAGGGTGAACAGGTGTCTGGGGAAGTCCTCTCTGGCACATGTGTGTCCCAATGCAAAACCCAGTTTTACTTGGAGAACACTGGACTCTGTGAAGGTGAGCAATCTAAGAACATCCTGGGGGAAGGGGTTCTAGGTATACTAGTGGGCCTGGGTTTGCTGGGATTGTACTAGAATGCTCTGGATTGCTACCAGGTTCTGGTCAGGTCTGCTTTTGTAGACAATGTGTAGTGGAAAGAGCACAGGTCTTGGAGTTTCTGGGTTTGAGTCCATGGGAAGTTCACTTAATTCTTGAGTCTCTGTTTTTTTTTTCATCTATAAAATCATGATATTAATATTTGTTCTTTGTATGTTATTGACCTGTTGTATTGAAATATCCTAGAAAGCATTATGTCAATTGTTATTGTTCTAGAAAACTGGGAAGTTAAGTGAGTGGGGGACTAAGATAAATGGAGAAAACACAGAAAACTAATGGAGTGAAAAATGAAAAAGAAACAACAGGCCCTTTCCACTTTCTGCTGCCGGCCAAGAAGACTACTTATGACTCAGCCCCCTGACCTCTTTTTCTCAGTCACTAAGAAAAAGAGTAGCTTTAGTCAGCAAACCTTGTTACCTCTTTAAAGCATCTCTCTAGTCAAATACTATGTAGATTTTTTTTCAGAAAGCAGGAGAGTTGGCAACTGGAAAAAGGTCATGTAGCTTATTCTGTGAACGTAGTTGCCATATCTTCTAATTGCCTTTTAGAAACACACATTAGTAACTTTTAAACAGAATGTGGACTCATGTTAAAATTGGACTGTGGTTGGAGCAACTCTTATTGCAGTGAGCAAGGTTGTCTGTAGGAATTTGTCTAATACTAGATGGCCGGCCTCTGTAGCTTGAAAAAGGGAAGGTCACTGGAGCTGTATCTCTGGGACATACTAGAAGGGCCAGTACTTCCATCCTTCATCTTCATTTAATTCACAAGCCATTCTAAGAGGTGATTTTGTTTATATCTCCTAATCAACCAACATGCTTTTATTCAGCACCTTAAAGTGGCCAAATACTATTTTAAATGACAGACTACAAAGACAAAAAATGAAATAGATCCTGAGGGGGAGACAGGATGTACATATATAAATATGTATATAATAATCATACAAAATAGTAAATACATGCTGGAGAAAGTGAGCGCTAGCATTTGGGAGAACAAGAAAGGCTTTGTGTGAAAGGTGGTGCTTAAGGTGAATCTTGAAAGATCACAAGGGTTATGTAAGGCAAGAGCTATGGCGTGGGAGGGCAGAGAGGGGAGAGAAAGACAGAGTGAGTTAGAGTTAGAAATAGAGTACCATGGGTGAGGAAGAGAGTAAAGACCACTTTGGCTGGATCATGACATGTAAGAAAGAGAGTAGCATGTAAGGAGGCTAGATGAGGTTAGAGCCAGGGTGTGAAGGGCTTTAAAAACCAAACAAAAGAGTTTATGTTTTATTCTAGAGACAAATAGGGAATCACTGGAGTAGAAGAGAGACATGGAAAGATCTACACTTAAGAAAAACTACTGGTGTTTTTGCTGAGAATAGATTACAGATGGGGACATTTAGGCTGGGGGACCACTTAGGAAGCCATTTTAGTAATGAGGAAGGTCTAAAAGAAGGCAGTGGCTTTGTGAGTATAAGGGAGAGAGAATGGGACAGATGCAAGAGATGCTGTGGGATTAGAAATGGTAATGTCTGGAAATTGAATGGATGTATAGATTGATAGAGAGTAAGGAATTAAGGATAAATGGAGGTTATTCTCCTGGGAACCTGGAAGAATGGTGTTGTCCTTGTCAGAAATATGAAATTTTGGCAGAGGCAAGAGATTTTTTGGAAAAATAATCATTTCAGTTTTGGACATGTTTCATTTTAGCTGTCTTCAGGACACCCAATGTCCAACAAGAAGTTGGTGATTCAGAATTGCAGTTTGGGAAAGACTGGAGCTAGGATGCAGGTGAGATGATGATGTCACCGAGAAAACATATAGAAAGAAAAGAGAAGGCGGCCTAGGATAGAGCCTTAGGCTAAGGCTCATAGTTAGACAATGTGATGTGTCTTATGAACCAGCAAAGGAGATGGAAAACTGGTCAGATAGATTGAAGGACAACCAGGAGAGTGTATCATCACAACAGCCAGAGAGGAAGAGAAATTATTTGCTTTTTGGAGAGAGGAAGGCAGGGCAATTGACTTGCCCGAGGTCACATGGCTAGTAAGTGTTAAGTGTCTGAGGGCAGATTTGAACTCAGGTCCTCCTGACTCCAGGGCCTGTGCTCTATTCACTGCGCCACCTAGCCACCCCAAGAATATTTTCTGAGGAGAAAGTGGTCAACATTGTTAACTAGAGTAGATCCTTTTAAATGGCTATCAGATTTTGTAATTAGGAGCTCATTGGTAAATTTAGAGAGAGCAGTTTCAGTTGAGTGATGAGGTTGGAAGCCAGATTGCAAAGGATTGAGGTGTGAGGGAGAGGAAAGAAAATGAAAATATTGAGTGTAGGGTTTTTCCCCTCCAAGGAGTTTGATTTTGAATATTTTCTATTTTGGTATTTAATTAGAATTTTAAAATGTTTTTTTCCTAGATTTTTTTAAGTTGCAAGCTCAGTTCATGCATGTGTTCTTTCTCTCTCTTATTGATGAAAGTGTTTAGAGAAAGAAAATTTCCTTTGCAGACTGAATTTGGTCACATCTCCAAAATTTTAACATATTATCTCAGTGTTGTGTAGTTATCTCTATTCCTTTTATGATTTGCTCTCTGTTCCCAGAATTCTTCAGAATTATTTTATATAGTCCCTAATTCATTTAAAAATTTCTTCAATGACTCTTTATTTAATACAGTTTTTATTCCATTGTGGTCATTAAAGGGTGTGTTTAATATATCAAGTTTTCTGAATTTGCTTATGAAGTTTTTATGCCCTAATATATGGTCAAATTTTGCAAAAATGCTATATGATGCTGAGAATTTACACACACACACACACACACACACACACACACGCACGCACGCACATATATTCCTTTCTTTTTTCTATTCAGTTACTGCCAGAGTTATCATGACTAGATTTTCTAAAATTCTTTTCAGGTCCTTAACTTTTACTTTTTTAAAATTAGATTTGCCAGGGTATGAGAGGTATATATTTCAGTTAGCAACTATTATCATTTTATTGCCTATTTTTCCTCTAACACATTTAACTTTTCCTTAAATATTTAGACACTATATCCTTTGGTGAAAATATTAATTCATTGTCTATAATGCCTTTAAGCCTAATACAGTTTCCTGTTCATCCCTTTCATTCAAATTTATTTTTGCTGCTGCCCTGAAATCCTGATTACTACCTCTGAGTTGATGAGTTTAGCTGTAGCTTAAGATTTTTAACTATGTGAATCTTTATTTTTCAGATGTGTTTGTTGTAAACATCTTTTCAGATT